>BRZM01005012.1:0-14420 GCA_033238685.1 Lates japonicus
ACACACACACACTGCAGCAGGTGTAGGACTGAAGGTAAACCTCCTTCTGCGCCTCATGGTCTCCAAACACCTGAACGTCTGAGATGGACGACGCAGCTCTACATCAGGCTACACTAAGTTTTTGATGCTAATCACTGCCTCAGCTGCAGACATTACCACATTACTCTGAATGTTCTATTTGAAGCATTCAAATCAGTTAAATCCACCCATGGGACGATATGATTAAAAATATTATTGCAATAATCATGAAAATCTGCTTTAAACTCTTGAATGATTTGAACTGTTCCTTATGGGCTGTGGTCACATTAATGTTACAGTTAATGTTAGCTCCGCTCTGCTCCGAGACAGTGGAGCTATTAACTGTTTAGCTACATAGCTAACGTTACCTGGCTAATTTCTATTCTCCATCATATGTAACCTTACAGTTTAGCTAGCAGATAAAGCGGCTTCATCATGACGACTGGACATTAGCTAAGCTAGGCAGGGCAGCAAACATCTGAAAGGTCGAACACTCAGGTACAGAGAGGACAGGACTAAAGGTTGTCAAACATCTTGAGTTTCGGTTCAGTTCCTCAAGCTGGACTTAGTGGATCAGACGTCATGTCTCACCTGTACCTGAAACGACACCCCACCCACCAACACAGCTCCGTTCATTCGTTTAAAGCTCAGCTGTTTTGAGTTTGTCTGCTAATAATGAGACACACACTATAACAACAGCTGTTTAACTCGTCTCCTTCAACCTCATTAATCACCACTCGGAAACATCCACACATTATTAGGTAGCTAGCATGCTACAACCGGTACAAGATGCTACAACAGGAGCTGAATTCAGCCACAACGAACCAGTAAAAACAGCTGAGTGAACATTTAGCTCGCTGACGTGCTGAACATGACACTAAAGCTTCGATGTTAAACCTTTCAGTTGGTCCATTTTTCATTTCCTCAGAGCTTTGATGCTGTACACTCGTCTCATCCACCTGCTGGTTTTACAGATGCTGAGAGTTTCCACACCACGCGCAGAAACATTCACACTCATTAGTTCCAGTGAAGCCTCGTTTGGCTGCTCGGTGTTTCAACACAAATCACCTGATGATGTCACAGCCTCATTAGCATATCAAACACTGTGATGTGCAGCGTGTGTCTGTGTGTGTGTGTGGATTAGCAGAGTGTGTGGCTGTGATTTGTCAGCAGACTCTGTGGGAGTCGACACATGAACTTTGTTCGTCTCCGTCGGGAAAAGTCGGATTTGTTGCCGTCTGCTTCTGACAAACTAAACACTCTCGCAATGTGTGTGTGTGTGTGTGTGATGGATTACTACGGCCATGTTTGTTGTTTTACTATTTTAAACAAGAAACAAACTGAAAACATCAATGCCAGACTCCATTGAGAAAACAGAAATTTTGCTGGGAGCTGCAGGAATACCTGCACTCCATACATTGTGAGTATGTTTGTGTTACTGTTTAGTGCTTTTACTTCTGTAAAATGGATTATACTCACCACTGAAAGTCACACAGTAACACAGACACACTAACAGATGGAGGCAGTGTCAATAACAATAATAAATATCTGTTTTGTCAATAGATCTGTCAGAAGAACTATGAGATGTTTTCTGAATCTTGTCATCTTTATAAACTGATTGCAGTTTGTCTTGGACTTAGTAAAATGTTTCTAGAATATTGTGTTTCCAAAGCTTTTCACGCGTAACCTGCAGACTCCATTAGCCAAAAACAGTGATTTTAGCGAGCAGAACACAGGAGCTGCTGGAATACCACTGCCTCCATCTGTGATTCGGACTCTCAGCTGAAGTACAGACCAACAGTGTTAAGGTGAGTTTCTTTTTGAAGTTTTGAAGGACCGTCCCTGCCTCTGATCACCTACATCAACTCAAACACTGGCGGTTACAGATTCTCCCTGATCTGAGTTAAAGCAGCGAGTTCCTCTGCTCGTCTCTGAAGCCGGGGATTCAAAGTTTCTCCTCCTCCACAGACTCTGATGCTGCATGGGGTTCATGGTTCAATCAGCTCAATTCTTCTGCTCCACACACACACACACACACACACACAGAGGCAGTTAGTAATGGTTGACAGTCTGTGGTGTCTTCCCAGTCTCTGTGTATTAGTCAGTGCTGCTGTCAGTCGACGTGAGTCACAGGCGTCGGCTGGTGGCAACACACACACACGGTGTGACAGTAACAACTTGGGGTATTAGAAATCGTTGTAACTGATGATGATGATTTCATTTACACACACACACACACACATCCTCCTCTCTCTGGGGAGGTGGGCACTGAGCTGCAATCTGTTGACAGATGTCTGTGTGTGTGACGTGTGCTCAGTTACAGGCGGAGTTCCTGTCTTGCAGTTTATCTGATAAATATTGTTTCAGTTGCTCCTGTCACCTCATGTTCCTGTACACAAATATACTGCACCTCTGTACAGACTAACATGAGCGATTATGAAAGTTCACTGGGCTCATATTTGTCGGTGAGAGTTGGCGTCCTATAGTTGGTTCTCCTCCTCCTTGCTATATATCACTGCGGACCATTAATAAAACATGGGCAGAACTTACAGTTTAACTTTCTTATTGTACTGCCTCCATCTGTTAAGTGTACTGTGTGGTGCACTTATCTGAGCATCAGTTGCTTCTTCCTGCTGAGTCACATTAACACAGACACGCCTAACGGATGGGCAGTGGGTATTCAACAGCTCATCAAATCTGTTTTTTGTTAGTAAATCTAATAATATTTCTATAAGAACAAACGTCCTCCTGGAAGTGTTTACTTCCTGGTGTGTTTTGTATGTTTTGGGGTTTAAAGTACATAATCAGGTTGATAATATGCGGCGACAGTACATCGATCCGAACCCGACTGTCTGTATAACAACAACACAACCGCTAACGAGGGACAGTGATTGTTGCCACGGCGATGCTTGACAGCTTGTCAATAAGTCATCTCAGCAGGTAGGCCGCTGGACACTGATGGGCGAGAGACTATCACCGACCACAGGACAAAGAGTCTTTACATTTGTTTTTAGGTTTCCTGCTGCTGCCGAGCTGTTTGAGCTGTGAGATCCAGATGTGTTGGTCACAGCTGCCTGATTGTTTCTCTAATACTGAACAAAACCTCTGTCACGTCAGTGTCTGTGAACACGGCTGCAGAGGGCGTGACGCCCCCGAGAGACTTTCTGAGGGACGTTTAAAAGCCTGGAGTTGAAAAGGGCCTTTAAGACCAGAACTCAGCCACGTATAAACACAGACGAGGATTTTCAAAGTCTGGAAAGATAAAAAGCTTCATTAAAAGCAGCCGAATCAGCCGTTAGGAGCTGCTGTTGTCGGTGTATCGTGGACGTTCAGACAACTCTCACTGATTTACTGTGACACTGAAGGAAAGTTAAAAACAGGAGGATTCTGAATGGAGTTCTGCACTGATACGAAGCATCATTCTTTCATTTCTAAGCAGATTTATAGATGTTTCCTGGCTGTGCACATCAGTGATAATGATATCCACGCTGAATGTGATAAATGTGTTTCATGTCAGAGTTATGACGCTGAGGAGGACGAGTGTGATTTTTAACACAAATCTGTGATCGGGTGCAAAGAGCTTCACCTCACACAGTCTCCCCCCTCCTCCCCCCTCCATCTGATAACTGCTGTTCATCCTCAGTACATGTGTATCAGCAGCCCTTATTACCTGCATTTAATATGTGTTTTTAATGTTTTTCTCTTTGTGTATTTTCAGAGCATTTTTCAGTTTTATTCTCTCTTTACCTTTTTAGTCTAAATTCAAATTCATCTAATTGTTTTCTCAGATGTTTTTATTCAAATCATTCAGACATTTGTGAAGCAGAGTCATTACAATCTGAAGCTTAATTACTGCTGAAAACTTAACGCTCAAATTTAAATTCAGAGCTGAAAAACTTTCATTTGAAAACCATTGATTTGAATTGATGTGGTTTGATTAAAAGGCTCATTAACAGATTTTATATTTTGTGTTACTGTACGTGATGTACAGTAACACAAAATGTGATGTTCGACTTGTTTCTCTTCATCTCGCTTTATTTCTCTGCTGTTATTATTTATCTCCCTGTTGCTCTGAGACCAGGAAGTGTTGGACTGTTGCCGCCTCTCCTCCTCCTCCTCTCCTCATCCCTCCATCTCTCTCTCTCTCTTTCACACTTCCTCCTGTTTTATTTTTCTGTTCTATTTTCGGTTTGTTCTGATTATCTCATGTTAAAAATGTCTTTTTGGCTCCTGAGCCGATTCAATCTGTCGTCCATTCTGCTGCTTCATCTCCCTCTGTGGTCATTTTCTCTCTTTTATTGTTTTGCATTTCATTGGTTTTCTAGTTTTGTGTCTCTGTTGCCTTTTTCTGCTCGTTTCCTGTCTCTTACCTTCCTTTATGTCTCTTTTTGTCTGTCTCTTGTGTTTCCAGTTGTTTCCGCCCGTCTCTCCATCATCTCTGTCTCTCAGGTTATTTCTGTCTCTAATTAAATTTGGACTCTCACAGATCAGTTTATGAGGAATCTAAATATAAATGAAGTTAAAACAGGTCAGTATATAAATACTCTGACAGCTCCTCTTTCTTTTCTTTCTTCACCGTCTGTTCAGTCTCAGGTTCGCACTGAGCGTGTGCAGTCCGCCCCGGGACAGTTTTGGATGAAACGTGTTGACAGATTTAGCGGCGTAGCGGCGGCCTCGCCTCCTGTTTGCCGTCGTTGTGTTTTAACACTTTCACCTCTGATGGTGTAAAAAACATTTTCATGTCGTCGTCTGTTCGAATGGGTGACAGGAGGAGCTTCCTCCTCTCATCCTGACTGAACCTGACGTCCTGACCACACAGATCTCAGATCTGGATCAGCTGATAAAACCTGAACCTGGGTGGATGATCTCTGTTCTGTTTCACAGTCAGATAAAAGAAGATGCTGATTCATTCTGGGTTTAAGCTCAAAACTTTTCTCCTGCAGAGAGAAAACATCCTTTACCTCTCTGTCATTTTACCTGTAAATGTTTTTTTTCTTCCAATATCTCAGCTGCTGTATTTTCCATTAGTGTGGCTGTTGTGATTCTAACTTTGAACAAAGGACTAATGCAGAAAGTCATTTTACACGTTTAGATTCGTCTCTGTCATCAGGAGGCGTCTGATTGGTCGCAGGTTTGTTCTGCAGCCACAAAGAGTCATGAAGAACAATGAGTCCTGCAGCCGATGGTCTGACTCCACTTTAAACACAAAAAGCAGCTCGTCATTAAATGAATAATCAATAAAATTAATCTCCGTTTATAAACCCTTTACTGAGTTTTCCACGAGTCTGTTTCCAGCCGACGACTTTCTCACTGTTTCAAGTCACTGTCACCTTTAACAACCTTTAACCAGGTGAAGGGTTTTAGTCATCGACACCTGGACCTGAAGCTATCAGAGAAATGAGCTGAACAAACCACCGCTCCCACAGCTGAGACCCTAACCAGTCTCCGCTGGAGACTTTTAACATGAAGCTGCTTTATTCAGCGTTTTTACTGGTTTTAATCACCAGTTAAAGGCAACTGGATGTCTTTTAGGTTTCTTGAAGACGTTTCACCTCTCATCTGAAAGGCCTCATTAGTTCTAAAAGCATAAAGCTGATGTGTTTTCATTTCACCTGTCACACTCTCAGATACATCCAAACATTTGTGAGATTAAATCGCCTGGAAAGTTCTTTTTCTGAAGGAAATGGTTTGATGAACGTTTGGACGACGACAGTCTGAATCCATGAAGGTATGAATATGTGAGGAGGGATGTGATGGATCCACCCTCAGTCCACAACCTCCCACCACCATCACCACAGCTCCAAAACCTCCCCTCAGGAAATGGTTGTTGTTTCTTCTCTTTTTCTTTCTCTCAAGAGTTTTCCTGATCCTCCATCTCTGCTCCACCTGAATCTAAATTCTGTTGCTTTTTGTTTTAATGACACTAAATCTAAAAGAACTCAGATCATCAGGCACCCAACACGTTCATAGAGAAACACCAACAGGAAAAAACAGGGTTTCTGCAGGTTTAAGACTTTTTAAGACAACGCAGAAACGACCTGTTTCATCGATCAGTATGAAAACCAGGAGAGAGGTGTATAAATCTATTGACATTTCAGCAGCAATAATTCCTAAAATATTAATAATTAATCATTAAACAGGACCTGGACCTGGATAAACAACAGATACTGGGTGGATGAATGGATGGATGGATGAATTAATTTTAAAAATAACCTTTTCCTTGAAGATCCACACACGAATTTTACATAACGTCAGATTTTCCAGACAGTTTTTTGCTAAAATCAAACACAGAAACATGATGAAGTGACATTACAGCCTTCAGCAGCTCAGAGGAAACATTTCAGATCTTTGAGAATTAAATTCCAGAGTTTTTATTTCCTCCCTGTGAAGGAGCCCTGATTAAAATCCTCCTGATGAAACATCTTGGGGTGATGAAGACAGTTTTTGGCCCCTGAGCAGAGAGTAAACAACATGAAACCATCGTGGCATTTACCGGCTGGAGACGCCATCACACGCCCGTCACAGAGAGAGAGAGGTCTACGACACGGCTCACCTCCCTGCACCACCCTGAACCCCAACAGTCTGGACCCACAGGACGCCTGACAGACACGACTCGGGTGAAATCTGGGAATTAAATTAAAGGGAAGTTGGGACTCACCCTGCAGCAGCAGTGGCGGCGGTCTCGGTCTCGGCGGTGGGGTCACCGCCTGCACTCCGACACAGCCGAGCACTGAAGCAACACTTTCCTGGAAGAACAAGTTGTCACCATCCTCTCATCCTCTGGTTTCCTCCTGGAAGCAGAAACACTCGTCGGCAGGAGAATCCAGACGTCTGGTTGGAGGTTTGTTTTTCTCTTTTTTATTTTGTTGGTTTTATTTTGGCGAGATAAAAGCGTCTTCCTCTGCTGCTCTGCTCGCGCCGCGCCTTCTCTCCCTCTCTCTCCTTGCTCTCTGCCTTTTCGACAGCAACTGTGAGGATGAGGAGGATGCTGCCTAGCGCTGGCTGTGTCTCGTCGCCCGTGGCAACCAGTTGCTATAGCGATGGACCCGAGCTCATTGGGAGAGGCTGGTGAAGTGATGAGCGATGGGGAGACCTATGGAAGGGCGGAGGAAGAAGCGGGGTTTGTTTACATGATTCACTGAAGCATTATCAGCTGGAGTATGTGTGTGTGTGTGTGTGTGTGTGTGTGTGTGTGTGTTATTGATGATGATGTTTTTTCTTTTCACACTTTCAGCTGAGATGAAAAAAGAAAATAAACAACTTACATTAAGTGAAACATAATGAGACTGAATCTGTTAATGAGAGAGCAGTGACTCCAGTCCAGTAGGTGGCAGTAACGCACCTCTGAGCTGGTTCGCTAACCACAAATAAAGCTCTGCAGGACTGATCCTAAAACCAGGAAGTCAGTTAGCATGTTAGCATGTTAGCTCTTCCTGTTTCGTCCAGTCAGTGTGTTTCTGGATGAAATGTCTGAAATAAGGTCTGTGGTTTATACTTTAAGCTCAAGACATTCAGGTTTATTCTCCACGACATAAAATGGAACAGTAAATCCCCCACTCCTGATGTTTGGAAGCTTTCGTGTCTTAAAAGCGGTTTGCTAGCAGTGTCTGACGGACTACAGAGAGGTTGTCGGGGCGTTAACATGAAACCCATCTACTCACAGTCACCTTTACAGCCTCGTTGTGTTTCTACTCACGCTCTTTCAAACTATCACTAACTTTCTAAGAAAGAAAGGCTTTTATGAAAGCTCCAAGAGACAAGGACTGAGACTGTGCAAGACCCCAAAACTCCAGGACTAAGACCAAGACTAAAAGACTAAAGACTAAGACTGGGGACGATGAACTAAACCTGGAAGGATCGAGAAACTACATACTACAGGCAGGTAGACAGGTACAGACGACAGGTGATTACAGGTGATGGCTGACGATCCGACAAAGACCTGGAGGCAAACGCGGGTTTAATGCTGAGGAAACTGGGGACAGGTGTGTGCGTGAGCAGGAAGCTCAGGTGATAGAAGATGGAAAACAGGTGAGCAGGTGGATGTGGAGACAGGAAGAGAGTGTGAGGACACCTGGTGGTCAGATGGAGAGTGGAAGGAGCACAGGAGGTAAAAATAACTGAGTCTGAACTCTGAACAACTTCAACTGTTTCTGTTGTGTTGTTTTTTTTCTAAGAGGAAACAGGAGACATGTAATCACTGCAACCTGAAATTATCCCAAACACACACAGACACACAGACACACACACACAGTCTTTAAGTGTGTGTGTCCCAGCTGGCAGCTGTGTTAGTATAGGATGTTAATGTTAACGCTGTGTCCATTGCAGTGGAGGCGTCATCACAACAGCTGCAACAAGACGAGACCACAGTGTGTGTACGTGTGTGTGTGTGTGTGTGTGTGTGTGGTGAATACCTATTTCACCACAGAAAGTCACACAATAACATATATTTCAGAAATATCACTTTATATCAATACCAGACTCCATTGACACAAACAGCAATTTTAGCGAGCAGAACACAGGAGCTGCTGGAATACTGCTGTTGGTTTGTTGTGTTACTGTGTGGTACTTTTACTTCATTTTACTTTCTCCACCACGGAAAGTCACACAGTAACACAAACACACTAACAGATGGAGGCAGTGGTATTCTAGCAGCTCCTGTGTTCTGTTCGGTAAAATTCCTATTTTTGTCAATGGAGTCTGGTATTGATAGTCAGACTTTGTGCCTCAATAACCAAATTCATTACATTAATAAACAGGAAACAGGAAAATAAATAATTCACTCACCTTCAGACATCTTCAAGGCTCCTGTTCTCTCAGCGTTTATAGCCAATAATCTCCACTGCAGCTCGTCAGGTAAGAACACCTGCGCTCACACCTGTCTGACGTGACGCGGGTGTAAGACAAGTATCTTTGTCCGGCTTCATGAGGAACAGAAACTCCTGCTGATATCGTCCCTGTTGTACTTTGCAGCTCTGCGGACAAGTTTCCGAAAAAGTTGCGTGTAAACAGGAAGTGAACGTAAGGTCAAAAGTTCGATCCGCGCTGCGCTGATTGGTCGAATCAGATTCAGTTTGTTTTATTAATTTATTTAATCACTTTTCAAATTATAAATTATAGTTTTCTCACAGAAAATTATAAATAAACCACAGAAATTTCTTGGAGGTCAAGACGGTAAACTCGCGCATTCACGTGATCACAGCGGAAAACATGTCACATACAACAATAATGACTTATTTAACGTGATGAAATAATGTTGTAACTTCACTGTCCCCACCCGTCAGAACGGAGGACGCCATGTTTGTTGGTCTTTCGATGTGTCTGACAAATACAAAGCATCTTAGTTACTTAGTTGTAAGTTATAAAGAGTATAGGTTATAACTCTTACTGTTCACTGATCCTGATCAATACCGCACTGATTCTACTGATTTTTGTCCTGATCAATCATTTATACCCAAAATATGGTTCAAAAATGCCTTTATTATCTTTTAAGTCTCTTACACTCTTCAAACAGCAGAGACTCTGCTCTGAACTAGGCCACATCTGCACGCTGTGAGCGCCCTCTGCTGTCTGTTATTTATATTACAAACACCTGAACTCACAGACTCATGTTAACTCATGTTAATCTGACTTCACCTCCTGAGGAAGTCATGATCTCTGATGTCCATCCAGAATAAACCTCAGAGAAAACTGAGGCTGCAGAACTCCATTCAGAATCCTCCTGTTTTTGACTTTCCTTCAGTATCACAGTAAATCAGTGAGAGTTGTCTGAACGTCAGTGGGTTCACTGACAACAGGAGCTGCTAACAGCTAATTCAGCTGCTTTTAATGGAGACAAATACCAAAATAAACATGTACAGGCTGAAATAATGAGTCTCAAGTTATAGCTTGTTTTGCATGTTGTCCATCAAATAAAGACAGAAAAACTCTCCTCTGCTTTTTATCTCATTTTATTATTTCTCAGTAGGAAGAAGAAGGAAACACCAACAGGTCTGTGACAGGAAGTGCAGTGTTGACTTCATTCCAGCAGGTGGCAGTGTTGGTTCACTGACTTTCCATCAGTTTAGAGTTATTAAAGCAGAGTAATGGTGATTCAGCTGTAGTTTGTCTTTGTTGTTTTACATCAGTTCTTTCCTGTTTTATTGATTGATTATCAGGTTGTTATCAGCTCATATCTGACGTCACTTTCACCAAAATCCTTGCACATGTCACTGGTTAATAGACAAACCTGAACCCTGCATATTCATGTAATCTATCATCTGATTTAACACTTTGAATTAAATCTTTATTTCCAAACTGATGGAAGCAGCACGCTGTGTCAGAATAAGAAATAACTTATTCATTTATCTTTTTATACTTATCATCAACAGTCAGACTGAATTTGATCTTTTTATTCACCTTCACTGAGTCTGATTTATTCTCATTAGACTGTATTTTGTTGCTGGTCTGTATCAGAAATAGAAAAACATTTAAAGGAGATCGATTCTGCTTTTCAACTCGTCCTTTAATCTGACAATCAGGAGAAAAACAAACAGAGAAGAGGAAATAAAACAACAAGACAAACTGGTCTGATCAGTCTGAACATAAAGAGGGTAGAACATAGTCATCATTGAACATGTACAAAATCTAATTCTTATATTATTCCTTGATTAAAAAGACCTTGATTAATTGATTAATCAGTTAATTTAATCTTAATAGATTTTTTACAAAATAAAACTTCAGCTCAGTTTCTTCATCTTTATTTTTCATTGTGTGAACAGGAAGCTTTAAAAATAAAAACACTGAACTCAGCAGCAAAATGTAAAGAGAGACTCGACCTGATGAACCACAGAGTTGATGTGCGTCAACACCACTGGGGGGCGCTGTTGATCTGTTCCTGTTACTGCAGACAGAGAAGAAGAAGAGCTGCAGTTTAACTTAACTTAATTTCCCTGAGGGAGTCATCCCAAAGGGATCAATAAAGTCTAGTCTAAGTCTAAGTCTAAGTCTAGTCTATTCAACTCAATTCAATTCAGTTTTATTTATATAGCACCATATCACAACAAAAGTCATCTCAAGGCACTTTTCATATAGAGCAGGTCTAGACTCTTTAAAATAGGTATTTACAGAGAGAGACCCAACAGATCCACCATGAGCAGCACTAGGCGACAGTGGCAAGGAAAAACTTCCTTTAAGAGGCAGAAACCTCGAGCAGAACCAGACTCAGGGTGGGAGGGGCCATCTGCCTCGACCAGGTGGGTTAAGAAGAAGGGGGAGAGGGGGAGAGGGGGGACAGAATAGTGAGAGAAGAACATAGCATAACACACACGGGTTCCATATCAGATGTAAGGTGAGGTAATACAGTAATACAGCAGTAGTAATGATAGTAGTGATAATTAAAGTATTAACTGCTAACATAGCAATACAACTAATAGCAGTATAAGAGGAGGAGCAGCAGGAGACTTGTCATCACAGATCAGACTCAACAGCTCCAGAGGCAGAAATACCTGCAGAAAGAGACAGAAGAGGAGAGAGAGATGGAACTCATCAGTTCATATTTCACTAAATGCCTGAACATATGAAACAGAATCTGATGATTAAAACAACAGAAACAACAAAACATGACGCCTTCTGTTCTTTTTATTTTCATTTTTATTTTATTATAAGAATTTTGTCTCAAAAATTCTCCTGCACAATCACATACATACATACGTCTGTTACAGTAACAAAGGTCAAAGGTCATGGGGTCGTTTAGGGTTCATTCTGTGGGGAGCAGGAAGTAGAGGAGGTGGTTTCCTGTTTGTCAGGTTGAGTTCATCTGTTCTCAGATCAGTGAAACAGCAGCAGGTTTTAATGAAAAATCCTCATCATTGTCATCCATCATCATCATCAACATGATCATCATCATCATGATCATCATCATCATCATCATCATGATCATCATCATCATGATCATCATCATCATGATCATCATCATGATCATCATCATCATGATCATCATATCATGATCATCATCATCATCATCATCATCATCATGATCATCTCCTTGATCATCATCATCATGATCATCATCATCATGATCACATCATCATAAATCACATCATCATCATGATCATCATCATCACGATCATATCATCATCATCATCATCATGATCATCATCATGATCATCATCAACATGATCATCATCATCATGATCATCATCATCATCATCATCATGATCATCATCATCATCATGATCATCATCATCATGATCATCATCATCATCATCATGATCATCATCATCATCATCATCATGATCATCATCATCCTTGATCTCATCGTCATCCTTATTCATCATCCTTGATCATCATCATCATCATCATCATCATGATCATCATCACATCGCGATCCTCATCATCATCCTCCATCCTCCATCCATCTATCAGCGGTCATCATCATCATCATCGTGATCATCATCATCATGATCCCATCATCATCACATCGTCCATGATCATCATCATCATGATCATCATCATCATCATCATGATCATCATCATCATGATCATCATCAACATGATCATCGTATCATCATCATCATCATCATCATCATCATGATCATCATCATCATGATCATCATCATCATGATCATCATCATCATCATCATCATGATCATCATCATCATCATGATCATCATCATCATGATCATCATCATTATCATCATGATCATCATCCATCATCCATCCATCGAGTCAAAAGTAAAATAAATCATCCACTTCAGTCATCATCATCATCATCATCACCATCATCATCATCATACATCATCATCATCATCATCATGATCATCATCATCATCATCATCTATCATCATCATCATGATCATCATCATCATCATCATGATCATCATCATCATCATCATGATCATCATCATCATCATCATCATGATCATCATCATCATGATCATCATCATCATCATCATGATCGTATCATCATCATCATCATGATCATCATCATCATGCTGTGATCATCATCATCATCATCATCATCATCATCATCATCATGATCATCATCATCATCATCATCATCATCATCATCATCATCATCATCATCATCATCATCATCAACATGATCATCATCATCATCAACATGATCATCATCATCATGATCATCATCATCATGATCATCATCAACATGATCATCATCATCATCATCATCATCATCATCATCATCATGATCATCCACGATCATCATCATCATCATCATCATGATCATCATCATCATGATGTCACATCACATGCATCATGATCATCATCATCATCAACACATCCTTCACTTGATCATCATCATCATGTCATCATCATCATCATAGTCATCATCATCCATGATCATCATCATCATCATGATGATCATCATCATCATCAACATCATGTGATCATCATCATCATCATCATCATCATCATCGCGAATCATCATCATCATGATCATCATCAACATGATCATCATCATCATCATCATCAACATGATCATCATCATCATGATCATCATCATCATGATCATCATCATCATCATCATCATCATCAACATGATCATCATCATCATGATCATCATCATGTCATCATCATCATCATGATCCCATCGCGATGTCCTTGGTCCCATCATCATCATCATCATCATGATCATCATCTGTGTGATCATCATCATCATCATCATGATGTCATCATCATGATCCCAACATGATCATCATCACATCATCATCATCATCATCAACATGATCATCATCGTCATCATCATCATGATCATCATCATCATCATCATCATCATCAACATGATCATCATCATCATGATCATCATCATCATGATCATCATCATCATCATCATCATGATCATCATCATCATCATGATCATCATCAACATGATTGTCATCATCATCATCATGATCATCATCATCATGATCATCATCAACATGATCATCATCATCATCATCATGATCATCATCATCACTTAGTCATCCTTCATCAACATCGTGGTCCCATCATCATCACTTGATCATCTCATCATCATCATCATCATCATCATGATCATCACTTGGTCATCATGATCATCATCATCATCATCATCCATGATCATCATCATCCCACATGATCTCATCATCGTCAGCGTCTTGTCATGATCATCATCATCATGATCATCATCATCATCATCATCATGATCATCATGTCATCATGATCATCATCCGTCATGATCATCATCATCCTCATCATCCATGATCATCATCAACATAGATCAATCATCATGTATCATCATCATCATCATCATCATCATCATGATCATCCATCATCAACATGATCATCATCATCATCATCATCATCATCATCATCATCATGATCATCATGATCATCATCATCATCATCATCATGATCATCATCATCATGATCATCATCATCATCAT
>BRZM01005016.1:0-60636 GCA_033238685.1 Lates japonicus
AAAAAAAAAACGAATTAACACCAATATATACATTTTAACACATTTATTTATTCACTTATCAATATTTGTCACTATTCAGTATCCAAATCATATCACACCAATATTTAGTATTACTAAGACGCTATCCATCCACCAATTAGATAGCTGGGAGCACGGGCAGGAAGCGGAAGTAAGGTCACGGCTGGAGCCAATCACGCACTGGGGACGGCTCATCGCAATTTGCATACAAAAAAGTGCCAGACAAGAGCTGCGTAGCTGGCAGGGTACCGGCATCAGCCGAAGCGGTCTCAGTTTCCAGCGGTGATTAACACACACGTGTGTAAAGAACTGACAATACACACTCACTTACTTATTATCAGGTTACCTGAACATTTCTGCAGTTGCTTTTCTCTGGCTGCATTATGATAATTTCTTAACAAATTAGCATAACCTAGAAAGAGAGCCGTCCAGACCACCAGTGGTGCTTCTCTAACACAGACAATGATAGCTGATCAGAACTTCTTGTACAGGCCATAAGTGAGGATGTAGCTAAATGTAGCTTGAACTTAAGTTTCATGCATCTAAACTGGAAAACTGGTTTAAGTTAATATAAATAGAGAAGGGCTGTCAGTGGCCGTCGAGGCCGGCTCTACGCAGGGGAAAGAGGGGGCAGCGCCCCCTCAAATAAATGTCTTGCCCCCTCAAATCAAAATTTTAGAAGTTGAGAAAGCACATTTTTACTATACTCACAAAATTAATACATTACAAGTTGACAAAATTATCTGCAGTAGCGGAAAAAAAAACGCCGAAAAGGGACACGAAGACGACATAGTATCAGCTTCTTCTCATCTCTCCGTCCCTCCGCTGTGTGTGTATTCACAGGCTGGTCAGCGCACACACACACTCCTCCCCTCAGTCCTCAGTAAACATCCAATCACTGTTAGCATGCAAATGAGCCAAGACGTAGCGTAGTGTGGTGTCAGGTTTCAGGGCGGCCACGGAGCGGGAAGACTTTGAAGAAGCTGCTGCGTTTTCTCAGTCACAACAAGCACAGAGGTAAGTCCACGTCCGCTGCATGTGACAGACTGAAGACAAATGACCGGTGTTTGACTACGTAAAGCCCCGCCCCCGGCTGTAGGTCTGCACTGCTTTGTTTCATTTAATCACAGCGGTTTTTACAAAGTCAGCTTACTTATTTTCCACTCCAGATTCCTGCAGCTCACAAAGAGAAAGTTAATGCTGTGTAATGCACCGTTTTTCAGAGCTTTTAAAAAGTGTAGTGCTGCTCGTGCCTGTGCTAACAGTAGTAGCAATGATGCTCCTGCTAGTACAGAGACAGCAGCTAGCATAACAACTACTTTAGCATCAGTAAGTACTGCTTCTCCTGTACCTCCACCAACAAGTGCTGCCCCAAAGCAGCCCGCTCAGCTACCCAGTGACTTAAATGGCAATGCACCATCTCAGCCAATACTGGGTAGCTACCCAAAGCGTGCATTTGGTACAACATTAAGATCATTCAATCCTGCCTGGTACCGCACACGACCATGGCTGGAGTATTCTGTTGTCCGGGATGCCTGCTTCTGTTTCCCCTGTCGGAAATATGGCAGCACTGTTAATAAGAGGGATGTTGTTTTTACATTAACTGGTTTTAACAACTGGAAAGCAGCGCTTGATTGAGACAAGGGGCTACAGAGGCATGTGTCCAGCCACAACCATGTGCATGCTTCAACTGTATGGACTCAGCACAAAAGCAGAGAGGATACAAAAGCAGAGAGGATACAGGGGGAACTGCTGACTCCCTGTTGGTTGGTAAAACACAACTTGAAAAAAAAACACGTCAAGAGTGTGGGCAGTGCTATTACGTTTCTTTGTGTGAATGAGTTGGGGCTCTGTGGGACTGCAGAAACTTTGAGGCGCGATGAAGCTGGTAATGATGACATCGCTTCAGGTCTCTTTCTAAAACTAATGGAGTATACCTTAGAGAAAGATGAGAAGCTAGCAAGCATTGCTAAAGGTATCCCAAAGAATGCTAAATACACATCTAAGGATATCCAAAATGAAATTATTGAAACACTGGCAAACATGGTGCTTGGAGAGGTCAGGAAAAAATATGAAAATGCTGATTCTGCGGGGTTCTGCCTCAAAAGTGATGGGACCAGGGACAGGTGCAATGTGGAAAATTTGTCTGTGATAATTCGCTTTGTCAGCAATTCCATGCCGGAGGAGCATCTTATTGGGTTGCTTGACTTGCATCAACTTGATGCAGAGTACATCACCTCTGAGATATTGACACACCTTTCTGATGCTGGCTACAGTGCTGACAACATACTTAGCCAGTGTTATGATGGGGCTTCTGTGATGAGTGGGGTAAGAGGTGGTGTACAAGCTCTGCTCCAAAAGAAGCTTGCTAGATATGTCCCATACATTCACTGCTACAACCACCAACTGCACCTAGTAGTTGTACATGCCATGCAGCGTGAACCATGTGCAAAAAGATTTTTTGACCTCTCTAGTTCACTGTACAAGTTTTTTCAGCACCACCATGTGTCCGAGAAATATGATGCACCAAATCTTAAAAGGCTGCTTGAAATCCGATGGACAAGCCACTATGAGGTGACAAGGTGCATTGCTGAAAATCAAGACCATATTCTCAGTATCCTATCTGAGTATCCTGACAGAGGATGATGGTGCTGCAGTTGACCTGTGCACTGAGGCATCAGACCTGCTATGTCAAATTAAGAGGCATCACTTCTTTGAGACTGGAAAGTTTCTAATTGTATGTAACAGTCCTGGCAGTTGGTGTGTCTTCAGCGTGTGAGAGTTCCTTCTCCACATTGTCGCGGAGTTCTTCAACAACCGCACCATGTTACACAAGAAGAGAATTTGGTGATCTTGGCCCTTGAAGTCCATAACAAATAACGGACATGGATGAATTTGTGAGAGTTTTGCAAAAGGAAATAGAGACTGTTGTTGTAGAGTGGGTGGAGAGAAAAGAAGGAGTGGAAAGAAGGAGATTTTGAACTGTTCATTGCTAACAAAACAAAAAACAAAACAAAACAAAAAAAACAAAACATAAAATGTTCTGTTCTATATCTATTGTGTTTTCTAAATTAGTTTGAGAAGTTTTTTTATTATTATTCATAAGACTACCTTTCAGTTTTGTAAATAGTGATTATTGTGTCTTATTTTTAGGTTAAAATTTATTTGAGAATTAAGCCATCCAGTTAAGATATATGTATATTTGTTGATTTGATAAAATCTGGAGTAGAGATATTTTTATTAATTTATTTTATTTATTTTCTTTTATTTTTCACTTTTCCCCTTGAAAGTTGCCACCTTAATATTGTGGTCAGGGGTTTGCGATGCCTCAGTGACCTTAGAGCTATACCAGCAGGGCTGGTCTTCCAGGTGGGATGCCCAAGTTGGACAGGTCTGAAGGTAGAGGCTGACTGATGCAATCCCGCTTCTCTGGGCTGGGTTGAGGCACATGGCTAACAACCCAATTCAATGAAGAGAACATGTTACACTATAAGCACAGGGGAAAAAGTGCTGGAGCTTGAGTGTGTATAGTGCCACCTTCACATTTCTGACTGCCCCCTCATATATGCCTGCCTACAACCGGCCCTGGTAGCCGTCATACCCAGCAGTTGGTACCAGTGGCCGAGCTTGGAAAGTAGGTCTCAATACAGAAGTGAGAGAAGAGTTTCAAGGGTTGATTGTATTTTTAACCACTGTTCTCAGTGCTTTACTATGTGTGTGTGAAGAGGAGAGGTGACTTTTTGATGAATATTTTTAATAATCCAAAAACATCCTGATTTTTAAGCAACAATTATGTAGCAAATAACAGTTATTAATCTATAAATTTGAAGGAGCAGTTGTATAGCAAACAGGAATAAATTACAGTTTATATTAGAATATACAAATATGCTTACAAATTATATCATATTTTATTAAGTAACTTGAAATCTCTAAATAATAAGATATGCCACAAAAATGGCTGCAACAGAATATGGAGTCAAGTAGTCATCCGTGAGTGTTGAACTTCACTTTTTGTAAGGCAGGGCTGAACAACGTATGTACCATCAGTCATCATCTGTGTAGGCATCCCTCTGTCATATTCTATGAAGTTTACATTAGGCACTGACCCAGCCATACTGTGTGGATTAAAACTGCAGTGAGGATTCATGGGCAAATATCAAATGAATGCAGTGTGACAGGATAGGGCAACAAGAAAATAACATATTTTATGCTCATAAACAGATGAAGGGTGACATTTGTGAACCAGGCTTTTTGACATTCGAACATAAGAGTACACATCTATGGTGCCATCTCCATAGTTCACTAGCTTGTGGAGCTGTGCAGTGGTCTCTACTGTGATGGAGGAGGACAGTGAAGGAAGACCTGAAGGAAGAGTTCATGTACATAACATTGTTAAACTCCTAACTGTGACATAAAAAGAGCAACAATACTGTAATATGAACAGATGAATGAACAAACATCAAAAAGTACTGTTATATGACCAAAAACCAACCATATCTTCTATACGAGGAAGCTGAGCGCTGGCAGGAGGAACAGGAGTCTATGTGGTCAGCACTGATGACTCTGCTGTTGATCAGCAGTCAGGGTGGTGCTGATGATGACTGGTCTGTGGCAGGATGATGATGTCTTGGCTGTAG
Source organism: Lates japonicus (assembly GCA_033238685.1). Classification (NCBI taxonomy): domain Eukaryota; kingdom Metazoa; phylum Chordata; class Actinopteri; family Centropomidae; genus Lates; species Lates japonicus. The sequence continues at coordinate 4,656 of BRZM01005016.1, forward strand.
TCAGCTGATCCAGTGTCCGAGAGTCACCAGAGAAAGGTGAGGCAAAGGTTGGCAGGTGTCTCATCGTCTGCTTTGAAGAGCCCAGCTGGGACTGGCAGGAAGTAGAACATGTCTCTGTGGTCAGTACTGATGGGTCCACCTCAGACTGACCGTTAAGATGGTGTTGTGGTGTGTGGTCAGTGGCGGCAGGATGGCGTGGTTGATCTGAGCTGAAGTCCTCACAATACTGGAGGAGGGTGGTAAGGCTGATAATGTGTTCACAGAAGGACACAGGAGAACTGTGTCTTGTCGAGGGAAGAAAAAGTTATCAAAAGGAAACTTAGCAAAATAAAACACTGTAAAAATAAAACTTGTCAAAGCTACAGTCTAGCTATAGTCCACCACCCTACCCACAGGGGCACTGGGACGTGGATGGATGGAAATGTGGAGTATCAGCTGGTAGGTATCAGAAAGTGTGTGTTAAGTGAGAACACACTTTCTGATGTTTCAATGCTGTACTGCGCTGGCAGTACAGCATTATTACCTGAAAGCTGTGTACGTATATATACACTGTAATGCTGTATATACATGTACATGTTTCTATAACGTAATGGATTCAGGAAATTAATCTTTGCATATATTGAATGAAACCTTGAATATATGGAATGAACCTCTGAATATATTGAATGAAACCTTGAATATATGGAATGAACCTCTGAATATATTGAATGAACCTCTGAATATATTGAATGAAACCTTGAATATATTGAATGAAACCTTGAATATATGGAATGAAACCTTGAATATATTGAATGAACCTTGAATATATGGAATGAAGCTTGAATATATTGATTGAACCTCTGAATATATGGAATGAACTTTTGAATATATGGAATGAAGCTTTAATTCATCGCCAAGTCAAGTGAAGTGATAGCTTTCTGAATTTGCTGGCTTTACAAAATGACACCAGTTGAAATATCCCAGTACTTTAGTGAACTGGAAAACTTTTTTCTACAGGTTGTACTCCAAAGTAACTTTTCTAACAGTTTGGAGACTATATCCGTCACCTTGAGAATCATATCTCCATTATTGCAGCTTCATAGCGCTTATGAGTGATAATGTTCAACAAAATGTTGCTGAAAAGAACATTATCGTCATTCTTGAAGGAATTTCACGAGTCTTTAAGAGAGATGTTGGAGAAATAACATTCCAGCTAAGTTGATGTCGAGTGCATGGCATGGGCACATTCTGCATCTGAGAGAGGAAGGCAGAGGTAAGAAATATTATAACATATATAACAAGTGTATGTATGGGGATGTGGGCAGATGTGGGCCAAAAGAATAATCTCTCTCGATACAATAAAGAAGTAACAAACTTATTATAATTTATTATTACCTAAAAATAATATAGGTGTAAGAGTAATGAGATTCATTTATTCACACTATGTGAATTAACACATTCACACATTTGTTTTTATTTTATTTTTTTTTCTCTTTTGAGGGTACAACATATAACATGCTCAGCTGACTCACTCTGGGATTTAAGTTGCCTGGGTGGCCATATCTGATTCTGTCTGTAAACATCCGACACTGTACAATCACAGGACACAACTTGGTCTGGTGGACTATGGAAACTTCACTGACATTGCAAATGTCGATCTGGATCGACTTATTGCCAGTTATCAGACAAACCCCTGGTTCTGGAGAGACCTATGTCACTGGTAGTTTGAGAGGAGAGGTATCAGGATTTCAGCATTGGAGGGTGCGGCGTTTAAGGACAGTAGATCCAGTGAGGCGAGCTTGAGGCGGCGAGACAATTCAACGGAGGGTCTACAATGTCTCTGCCCCCAAATGAAGTGTGGTATGTGTTTTTTTGTTGTTGTTTGTTTGGTTTTAAAAATAAATTTGATTAGCATTAGTCATTTGTCCCATAGCTAGTGAATGAGTAGGGTTCATAAAGATTGATACAAGGACTTTAGAATGCATATGCCAAAATACACTTCAAAATGTAGAGTCTCAGATAATGCAATGATGTTTAAAATATAAACATTCAACAATCTCTGGGGAGTTGGAACATTTTATTCTTCTTTTTAAAAGATTTTTTGGGGTTTTGCTTTTTACTTGATAGGGCAGCTGTAGAGAGTTAAAAGGGGATAGAGGGAGGGAAGGCAGCGCATATAAGGGTATAAATTGGGAGTCGAGCTATGGCCGCTGCAGAGGACTTGTAGCCCTCGGCATGGGTGCCTACTCTACCGAGGGAGTTTGGAACATTGTTATTACCAAGTAGAAAGTAATAGTAGTCTTACAACAAAAATTAATGAAGTTACATTTTTATGTATATCCAGTAATAACAGATTTATTCTTATTTCAGGCATATTATTTCAACACAAGTTAAATCCAGGTTTGTGTATCATGGTGCAGTTGATGGCTACGATGGCTGCATTACGCTTCCTGAGATGTTGCACAGACAACTTGACATCTACTGCCTTGCATCTTTTCCAAGGTGCTGTTGATGTATTTGGACTGCCATCGTGTCAGGGGGAAGATGCTGGTAGGGAGGTGATGATGTTGCCACGCTTCATGATTGAAAATGGGAACAAACAGAGGAAGTTTCATGGTTGGACGTGGTGTGTGCATGTAATCAAGGATGAAAGACTGTGGGCAGAAGTAAACAGAGTCGTGTCAGGATACTATAAAGACCTTTTCCTCTTATAAATTCGGACTTTTAGACAGTACTGACCCTCTTCACATTACAGCTCTTCACCATGTTTATCAACCAAGAATAAACAGATCTGTGGATGAGTTTGTGAGCCAGTGGAACAACCACAGCTTGAGGACAATGGAAGTCGGTCCCCACTGCAACTGTGGACAATTGGAATGTCCAACTTCCTCAGGATCAAAAGGCTGGCTCAATCGTATTATATGCAACCCGTTATGATCACCATTGGAACGTGGGTTAAAACATCAACCTTCACACTGATGGAAATCATGGAATTTAAGTTTGTCCAGAGCATGTGACCTGCTTGAGAGACAGTCTACAACTTGAGTAATTCAGTTTCACCATTGTGGTATCATACATTGTGACATACTGTGGACTCAGACATAATTAATTTGAGTATGTTGAGGATACTAAAGGACAGATTTGTTTATAATATATTTGTCTCTCATAACAAAATCTGATATGTGCCCTGTGTGTATATTCAGTTGTGGATTAGAAATATTCCATTGTTTTAATTAAATAAAGAAATATATAGTGTTCACTCTTTCTGTTGTATATTTTTAAGCAGTGGTTCTCAAACTTTTTAATTTCAGGACCCTAAACTGACACAAACTGAGATATAAACTGATGCTATAAAGTTTCATACAATGCAAATGCTCAGTAAAATGCCTGAAGTGGGTTATTATTATTATATGTATATTAATTTAGCTATTGATGAAAAAGGAACTCATATAAATTCATTTGGTCTACCAGTTTTTTGGAATAGAAAAAAAAGGCGTCTATATCTATGAACATTAAAATGATAATGAACCAGTCCATACAAGAAAGTAGGAACAAAGGGCCATTTTATTAAGAAGGCCTAACCATAACCTTAAGTGGGAATAATCATGCTTATCTCGGTCATATCAGATGTTGGACTGTTACTTAACAGTTGTAAAAGTTCGCGATGCACATGTCATCTGACACCCAAAACCATGGCTTGAAATATATAACAAAAACATTTCCTCATCATATTTCTGTGCCTACATTCAAGTAAATACTGTCTCTAGGAAAAACAACATGAAATAATAATTACTGACAATATCCTCATCATAACTCAGCTCAAACTCATATTACTCTCATATATCTTCCAAACCCTGGTGGGTGTGTGGCAAAATCCATCAGATTTGAAAGCAGTGTATACCATGAACTGGAATCGAAGAATATTTTTACTTGAGTATTTGCCTGTGAAATCGAGAATGAGTAATGAACTCAAGGCTTGGCTTTGGAAAGCCCAGTGCTGGGCATCAGTAGAAATAAAATATCCCCAGAGAGAGAGGCATGGTTTCAACTTATAAATATATATTTAAAAAAAACAAAATTAAATGATGACTACACCTACCAGCATTTTCTTAAAGTCATGTTATATCACTGAAGTGATGCAAAGTGATCAATGGTCAGAAGTATGAGTTAGTAAGTAATGTGTTATAATTGACATAAACTTCAATGTCTTACACAGTGGAGCATTTCAGGTAAAATATTTTTAATATTTTTTATTAATAATGATGGAGCCAAAATGTTTTAAAAATAATGTCTTGTTGAAACACTTTCCAAAATGTAACTTACACTCAACATCCTGAAGGTAGTCTTGCCAGAAAGCTTGAGATGCGGCCTCGATCTTGGAATACATTACTTCCTCTTTCAAGAGTGAATGATCGGAAGAGATTCTCTACATCAACTGCTGTTAAACTCTTTTCAGCCTTCACAAAAGGCACTTCATCTGTAGAGGTATCTCTGGAAGCATCTAGGACACCTAGAGACGATGGCCTTCTCTGAACCTATTAAAAGGGGAAACAAATATATGAATGTGTATTTGTTTGGATGTTTTTCAGTGTTCAACCAACAGGCGGTTGGCCATTGACTCTAACAGAGCCAATGTGCAACCCACAATCAATTTCAACAAAATTAAGGAATATTTTTGACTTGCACTGGTGCACTATAAAATTGAACTGTACATCTACCATTGAAATTGTTTGTGTTCAGTGGTAACATAGTTTCTATATGGCAGCGCTATAAACGCCTCTCAAGGTGCGGTCGCTGGAGGACATACCAATGAGTCAATTTCAAAGCAGTCTCTTCTTTGTTTTGGAGTGTTATGGGGACTGTGACCTGAAGACAGATCCAAGCTGGCTGCCTGTGCAGCTGCATCTTGCAGTTGTGATTCCAGTCTCAACCTTAAGATCTGAAAATATTAAAATATGAAAATATAATAGTGCTAGTAGCATCACTGGTAAACTTGTACAGTATGTTTATGAGTTAATACAAAATTAAGAATTGATTTTTAAATTCAATAAAACCAAAGGAAAATAACTCACCAAACTGCCTGTGACCGTGTCTTCATCAGTAATGTGTTCAGTTTTGACCTTCATTGTCTATGGACCTTTTGAAGAGCACTCGTACATGAGTTCGGACAGGAAACATGGACTCTGTCCTCCATGTGGAGCGTCGACATTGCCATAATCTGGCCCGACGTCAAAGGTATCCATTTTCTTTGATTGCTGTTCAAGAAATCAAATGAAATTAAACATTACATGTGAAACGGTTACATCAAGTGTCAGGCTGACTTTAAGAATTCAAAAAGGTATTATATATGGATACTGTATTAAGGAGGCTAAGCAAAGTTCAGACAGATCTCTTAAAGCTAACACCCACATTCATCTTCCCAGTTTTCCATGTCACTCCCTCTGCCCCTCATCACCTAATTCATCCAATCACATGCCATCTCTTCTCTTCTCACCTATTCGTTCCATAGGATCGCGGATAGTACCACCTAGCCGCTCCATAAAAAGAGTGGACATACTCAAGAGCATATTGGTTTGGTGCTCCGTCCCACCACTTCTTCTTATGATATTGAAGCGCACAGTGCTGTCGTGACTACTCGATGAAATCGGCTCCTTATTTTCTCTGAGAAAGTCATCTTTAATCTTCGAACAATAATAAACAAAACAAAGTTTTGTTAGTGTCAATAGAATAACTTAAATACTGATCTGTGTTCCAACATCCCCAAATTATTATTAATACTGATTTAAATACATTTTCCAAAAATGTCTGTGATGAGGGTAAAGGGAATATGTGAAGGAGTTTACTTTTTCTACTTGAAGTATATAAAATACACTGAAAACCACCCTTCATCCAAAGAGGCACTGAAACCACTAAAGCACAGGCCACCTTCAGACCTTATATTAGAAATGCTTTTGTGAGCTTGGCTCCAGCAGATATTGAGGAAAAAAGTCTGTCAATGGAAGGTACAATACATGATTGGATAGCAAATGGAACTGAGACTAAATGTACCAACAAATGTATGTGGCCAAGTGCTATCTGATAACAAAAAGCTTGTTTGATTTTGGTGTAAAGTCTTGACTGACCTCTCACTTATGCTGGAATCAAAGACCTGCAAAGGGCTTCCTGGAGAGTCGAGGGTCGTCAGAGAGGTATTCCTCCTCAAACAGGTTGAGTATGTACTACAAAAATAAAACAGAATATTTTATAATTAAGGTACAAAAAATATGTTTGCTAACACAGACAGCTGCATTACTGCTGGTTAAATAACTTTGTGGCTGATACAAAACACAAATGATGAATAGCGGACCCACCTGTTTGTGGGCGGCGAAACTGATTTGTTCATCAGAAGGTTCAGATCAAAAACAACATAGCAAATAGCTCTTTAGTGACAATACTGTATGCAAAGAGATGAAAATTTTTTGAAAAGGTGGACCTGTAGGATGTGCAGGATGAACTATTGCCAGATGCACTGGGCTGTAGTGGAACCATGGGAAACACCAGAGGTCTGATTAAGCAAAGAGCACTTCTACTCCTGTTACTGCCTGCATTGACAGTGGGAGCTGTCAGGCAACCCACAGGTGACTGCCACTGGACATGGTGAGGTCTCATCAATAGTGCCACCAGCACAGGTGGACATGGTGAGGGTGTCCAGCAGGGATAGGGCATCAGTGCAAACATCTTCTGTAACAAAAACACCATATAACCGTCACCACTGGACATGGGCCGAGGCCCTTGACTGGAGAGGAATGGGCCTCAGAAGTGGAGATATCTGGGACAACTTCATTGGAGATGTCAGGTGTACTACCAGTGGCTGTAACCATAACATACTGAAAATTAACTCCAACATTTATAGTTATATGACAGTGAGCATCAGAACACATTACAGGAGCTTGTACAATGCATGTATCTTTTGTACATGTTTTATTATCTGGTAGAATATTTCTTTGCATGAAATTATTTTTTCTGCACAAAAATATTAATAAAAAACTTTTTTTTGTCAATCCGGAATATTTCTGCCAAACCAGGGTCATTTTGAACCCTTTGCTTTTCCACATCAGAAAATAGCTGTAAATGCAAGCATGCTTGTATGGATCAGCGGAGCCGTGCAAACAAGAAAACATTGTAACACTTGACTTTGCCAGAGCTTACCACAAGCAACTGTTTCAATACACTATTGCCATTGTGACTGCCACTGTCATAAACATGTCTTGAAATCATCAATTATACTTACATATTTGTTTTCCTCTCTTAAATGATCTTGTCGGGCCTGACATAATCGACTTTGATGGAAGTTTTTCCTGAGTCTCCATTCAGGCTCTGTGCGGGGAGTAAGGGATGAGCTCAACTAATTTGTTGTGTAAGGCAACAGGATTTGTAACCTAAGGGAAGGAAAACACTATACATTAAACTTCTGGTGAAGCTAAAGAATACAAGGAAAATATTAAACATCAATACATCATTTGTATGAACACAGAACTTTCATTCTGTTATTTTCTCTGTTTAACCAACTTCAGTTTACTTCTGTCATTTATTTGAGTATAACATTCTAAACAATATTTTTCACAATGCAACTTTATTTGATAGCAACAGTTGAAGACAGAGAGGAAGGGGAGAAGAGGATGAGATTAACAAAGAGCCCAGGTTGTGCCGAACCCCCCTAGCTGTTGTGGGAAGGACTGGCCTTTAGTATATGGGATGTACACTCTAGGTGAGCTACAAGGCCACCTCAGTTCATTATACAATGGGTTGTTATGAGCTGTTGCTGTACAACCAGGATACATTAACAGAGTAATATTCATATATCCCAGCAAACCTGTCCGAAATCAGCAGCAGCAAAGGGAATTAATGTAAAAACGTATTTAATTTGCCTTTACAAGCACACTTAAAATGAAGCTTTCATAGTAAAGTATGCTGGTATTCTTGTAAATATTAAATGAAAAGAGAACAAATCGTGAGCTTTCTCCATTCTGACCATATTTGAGATATTGTGGTGTAAAGTTTAACATTCTATTCAACAAAACTGAGAAGCAGAACAGTTTGCAGATTAAATGACCAAAATGTAAAACTTGGAGAAAACTTAACCCACCTCCTATTGTGTTATGCAATGGTACCAGAACTGGAATATGTCAATAACAATTTTGACAAAAATGGAGATAGAACATATAATTCTAAAGTTCACGAAATATGACAAAACAATTCCAAAACTTACTGCCTGCATCCCTCTACAGCTGCCTGGAAAGGCTCCTGTTATTCCTTCATTACTCTTCCAACTCAGCTACAGCTGAATTCAAAATGAATTTGATGTGTCCATTTCAAATAATAGCTTTTCTGGCACGCTGTAGCACATTTGTAGTTTGTCATCGAGCAAGAAGTCACCTCTTTGAAGAAAGTCTGAGCAGATTGTGCACTGCCTGGTGTCTGAAACCTGAAACATTAAATAAAATATATCATTTGTGTACAGAAACGAGCAGCGTTAACATTAATTTACTTTACACTGTATTCATTTACATTTTGTGGTGTCTCACATACAATTAAACTGTGTTACAATGATTAATTCCATCGTAATATTTCCATCGAGCATGATCTCATTGTCTGTATGCCTGATCCGCTATTAACAAGTAACGTTGTGCCTAATGTCGTCGATCTCATCAAATATGTTTCAATACTAAAATTAAATATTCATTCTGCACTATGGATGTGGGTGATTGTCATTGTATCTAAATAATAAAACTATATCTTCAGTTGATGAATTCTCTGCAGCTGAAACAGCTTCTCCCTGTCTCGGAGAAGTGCCGCGTTGGAGCCTGCCAGTGCCATTACGACCATTTACTGTGTTTACCTTTATTATATCACCTGAAAACGATACCAAGCTAACCATACAGACCTACATACTCTACATACATCCGAATCTTGGTCTGGTGTGGAGATCTGAGCTAAGATATAGAATTACTATATCTTTATATGCACTTACTGAGAGGCCCTCCTTACCTCTTCCGTCTTGTGCCCTGTCTTGTGAACGGGCGGAATTATACACCAGGGGCCATGATTGAAGATGCTGTCTGCTTGAGACATGTCTGCCCTCTCGTAACAGTTCTTGATTAAGAGGGACGGACTTCTTCGTCCGAAGAAGTGTGGTGGAGCACAGGTGTTACCCCCATACCCGGGTATTAGTACTACCATAGGCCAGAATCCTTATGGGATTCTGGCCTACACAAGCATTCGCTAGTGTGGTTATTATCTCTTCATTGACTTTAAAAAGAGCTGTAACTAGGGTCCGAGCTGACTCAGCCATTTTGCTGCCGCCACCCGCATCCCGCATAGGTCAAAATCGGTTAAAATACAGGTGCCGACGATGGCGTCGGTCAAGTGAGTTCATTCCATATATTCAAGTTTCATTCAATATATTCAGAAGTTCAATCAATATATTCAAGCTTCATTCCATATATTCAGAGGGTTCAATCAATATATTCAGGTTCATTCCATATATTCAAGGTTTCATTCCATATATTCAAGGTTTTCATCCCATATATTCAAGGTTCATTCAATATATTCAGAGGTTCAATCAATATATTCAGAGTTCATTCCTTATATTCAAAGGTTTCATTCAATATATTCAAAGATTAATTTCCTGAGCGACGTACCATATGTTTCAGTAGCTGTATAGAACTGCTGTGTTTTAAACGGTTGTATGGTTGTACAACTGCTCAACTGCGGCGTTCTATGCAGCTACTGAAAGTTTTTGGCCGCAATATTTACCAACCAGACCCCAAAACCACCTGACGATAAATACACAGGCCAAAACACAAGGGACGCATAACTCACTGAAACATAGTTACCTGACAGAATCTATATGACCTATATATAGATTCTAATGACCTATAACATTAACAGTTCTGATTACCAAACCAAATTTCAGTTTACCTATCACATGAAATCACCAATAAGTTGTTAAACAGTATAATTAGGTTTCCTTTACATGGACAGTTACATAAACTAAGTTCAACAACAACGTTACCTAAAAACTACAACATGACTCTCACTGAATTTACCTTACCTTACTCACTGGAGGAACCTGAACAGAATACATCACTGTGACAATATTTTACCAGGTGACATACAAAGACAGTGTTATGGTTGAGGGATATAAATGATAAGCGCTTTGTCAAACATTGTGTTATTCCTCAAGCAACAAAGAAACCTTGCAGTTTGTTATTTTATAGGGGTCCTCTGGTCCTCCCTCCCTCCCTCACAGCTGAGGGAGGGAGGGAGCCTGTGGTCCGGCTGTACAGAGAACCCCTGAATTTAGATCATATTAAGCTGCTGTGGCTGTCTCTCTCAATCACTCATCAGTAGACACAGTAATAATTATATACTCTTCTAGATTTGATCAAATACACTGTTCACTGTTTTGCTCTACTTTTCTCACAATTTCACACAAAATTCTCATAAAGTACTTTCTAAAATCTCTTCACTGAAAATGTGGATTTTAGATTCAAATCATTTTTCTTTCAGCAGACTCAGATGACGATTACACAGTACAGGGTCATGATAGCTGTATGTTTCATCACACCAGAATGGAACAGCATCTCTGTGAGTGGTAAAGAGATGAAGATCAGGTCAACAATTGTGTTCTTCTCTCATGGTTGCAGCAGTGATGAGTTATGCGTATCATCTAGACTGAAACAGCTCCATTCGGTTTGCTTGCTCTGGATAAAGATTCTCGTTAGTAACCACAGACAATGATGGGATGACAATCCCAGGATCTCCGGTGATCCAACAGGCTTAACAGGTTAATTCAATTCAATTCAATTTTATTTATGGCCATATCACAGCAAAAGAAGTCATCTCAAGGCACTTTTCATATAGAGCAGGTCCTAGACCGCCTCTTTAAAATGGTATTTACAGAGACCCAACAAAATCCTACATGAGCAAGCACTGGGCGACAGTGGCAAGGAAAAACTTCCTTTTAGACGGGAATGATCTCATACAGTAGTCTGGAGGTCTGTACACAGCTGCAATCAGTACTCATAGAAGACTTCAACTAAAGCCACAAACTCCAAGGTCAGTTACATTATGAACATACTGTTTCTCACGACCCTGAATATTGTCTTTGACATAGCAGCTGTCCACCACCACTTCTGCTGACCACATCTGTGGGAACTTTGTATGGGACAGGTGTCTGCTGTTGCGTTGAACATGTTGTAACCGCCTTAGGTGGAGACTCACAGCAACAAAGGAACCCTGTAGGTGAGTTTCTGTGAGACCTGGCTTACATCTACTAGACACAGTCTTGGTGGCTCTTATGTCATTAACATGCTGAGACGGCAACCCTTCTACTGTGGTGAACAATGGTCAAGAGTGTCAGGCCTGCTCAGTGTTTGTGCGATATGAAGAGGCATCATGTCGTCCAAACTGACATCTCATGTTCTCCAGTGCTGCAGTGATTTCTGTGTTGGCGTAGATTTTACTCTCATCCACAGTCCACCGAGAGAGGTCACTCGACTGATTGCAACATAAGTCCATGCCGGGTTAAAAATGTGTGCTTCAGTGAGGCGGCAAGCTGATATTCTGGTCATACCTTGAACCTTATGAATTGTACATACAGGCCAGTTTAATGAAACTGTCTGCGAACCACTCCTTTCTGTTTCAGATCCTCCTCTGCTCTCTCTATGTACACAAGGTTATCATGTACTCCTGGTGCTCTGTTGCTGCTATTTCCTTCCAGCTGTTTCATCATCCATCTTTAATTCCAAGCTTAGTGACATTGAGGATACATGTTGTTGAGTTACCACTCGACTAAAAGTAGCAAATGAACCATTGACTAATCCTTGAGACACATCAAGGTTTCTAGTGAGAGCATAACGACACCTTCAGCAACTTGCAGTGTGTCTAGTAACTCATTGCCTCCTTTCTGGTTTTGTCTTGCTGCGTCATTCTGCAGATCGTGGGTCCTTTTTATAGTCATCAGCATCAATTGTAGTGATGTGACAGTGAAGCTGAGCTAGTGTTGCAGAGTTGTGTCCATCTACTTGTCTGTGTGTAAATATATGTGCAGGACATCAGTTGGACAAAGTTGTGTGGTTCAGTGACAGCTTATGACAGCAAAGCTCTGTCTCGATCAGACAGCTCATGAACTTTTCCTTCACACGGATCTGTTCAACATCTCTGCAAAGACATCATCTTTCTGGCGCATAATCTCAGTCAAGAGTGATCATCTGAAAAGTGTTCCTGCCACAGATCAATCTGTGATGGGTCGTATACACAGAGAGGTTTAGACTGGTGGCAGCTGATAAAAGTCTCCAACTGCAATTACTGACATTCCTCCAAAGTGTTTCTGACTGCCTTTGATCTGTTTGAGTCTTGCATCCACGTGGGCAAAAGGCTTTGACACCATAGACACTTCATCACTGATGATGATTTCAGCATTTAGAAGTTCTGCTCTGACCTCATCCAGATGATTACCCAGTCCTACAAAACAAGTTTCAAACTTCTCGGCAGCTTGAGGAGAGAGTGCAGTGTGGTGCCAGAAATATTAAAGGCTGAAGTTCCAGTGAAAAGTCAACAGGACAGTGGGCATGATATGTCAGCCTCTTCAGCATGTCTGGGCAGTTTGCTCAGTATCTTAGATGCCTCTGAGTAGATGCATTTGATGAGATGTGACTTCCTGTGCCAGCACCACCGTTTTTATGAAAAAGAACAGCTGCTCTGGATTCAGTCCTGGCTCGTTTACACACCAGTCACTGCATAGAATACACAGGCCTGCTTCTGGTTCAGATTCTGGTACATGTGACGTAATACCACAGGATCAATGACAGGGGGCTCTGATGGCTCTGGCCTCTGTTACAGCTTACATTAGCCTGTTGACTGTAGTCTGGGACATTTTCTTGAACATTGTCATGATCTGGCTCTGCTGCCTCAGTTCATAGATACACTCAACCTGTCTGCTTCAGATTCAGGTGCTGAGTTACACCATTCATCAATCAGTCCTGTTCTCTCATGCTCTTCAACAGCTTCCTCCAATCTCTTTACTATTCATCTCATATTTGTCTTTGTTTACGTTTGACAACGTCTCTGGCCGGAGCTCAGAAAAGGTAGAGACCAGGCAACTGCTGCGTAGCCGCTGTTATAGAAGGACTGTACGTGGGTAGAAGAGCCTTTTCAGTTTCCTGATCTGAAGCGGTAAGGAATGTATAGTTTTGATGTTGCATAAAATTGCTCAGGATGTTTTCTGTAGCGGGCAGCGGTGAAATCTGATGGCGGCAGGCATTTTTTCTCCTCCTAGACAAATCCCATGTGTCATTTAGCAGGGGCAACATTTTTACCTTTTCTCTGCTGACCATAGACAAATCTGCATGTGGATGCAAAGTCAGCCTGTTCAAACTCTGGTGTTTCAGGTCTGGATTTGTATTTGTCGATCAAAGATGTCATCCACATTTGAACTTTTCTGCTGTTGTGCTCTCCAGGTGCGAGAGGCGACTCATTTTCAGTGGATTGTCATCTGTTGGTATGAACACGACAGCCGACACTGTTTCGTAATGAGGCACAGGCACGGGTCACACACTCCTGAGCACTGATCTCTCTCTTTTGGAATAAGCCTGCATGACCTCTCTCATCTCATCACATTCATTGACATGGTCCCTGTTTGAGTTCTGAATGACTGTTTTGAGGTACTCCAGACATTTTAGACTCTTGCTTTGTTATGTAGCTGGTGAGCCTTTTTTGGGCTCTAACGTGTTCCTGGTGGTGGGTTTTGCATACTCGTGGGCTAGCATCTTCTATGGAGTGGTCTGCTGGGGCAGCAGCTTCATCCAACAGCAGACAGGAAGAGACTGGACAAGCTGATCGAGAGGCCAGCTCTGTCTGGAATTTATGACCCTGTATGGAGGTGGTTGGTGAGAGGAGGATGATAGCAAGCTATCATCCCTGATGGTTAACGAGCTCCACCCCATGCAGAGACAGTCTGACAGCACTGAGCAGCTCCTTCAGCAATAGGCTGGTTACTAAGTGTGTGAAGGAGAGGGTACCATGGGTTCCTTCACTGCTGCTGTCAGACTCTACCTTAGCACTGCTCTAGTACCACATACACACTTGGACCGGCTCACTAGGTTTTTCTGCACTTTAATTAATCCAAAACAGCTGCTATCAGTCAATCACTGTGTGCAATTCCATTTTCAAATGTGCAATATCTGTATTTAGTTCATTTTCTGTCTATATATAAAGTCCTGTGATTATTGCTCTTCTGTTAATATTTTTTATTACATTCTCATGTTTATACTGTTGTGTATATTTTTATAGCCTTATCTTGTTTTTTACCTTGCCTTTACTCGTATTTATGTCTTTTTCATCTTTTCAATCACTTATGCTGCTGCAACAATGTAAATTTCCCCATTGTGGGACTAATAAAGGATTATCTTATCTTATCTTAGCTCTCGCTAGTTTAACAGATCACTCGGCCTAAACAGGTGAGTGTCCAGCTGGGCCGCTTAGGACTTCCATTGGGCACTCGCCTTTTTTATTTTTGGGGTGAATCTCAGGCGGAGATAGTGATCTCCGAAGGGGGTAGGCGATCAGGACCTCAGCTGCTGTGTTAGGCCTTTAAAGCTGCCTCAAGCCCTGAAAAGATCCCAAAAGATACAAAGGTACAGTTTTGTTTAGGCAAGTGGCAACAAAGGAGGAAGTGAGGAAGTCTGTTTGTGAGGCTGGTTTGTGCTGGGTATGCGGGGTCAAACTCGTGTGTTTTGCACCAGTTGAGTGTTGTTTTGGTTGCCACCGGGGAGTTTGCTCTTTGCTAGGCTGTGGTTAGTTGGTGTGTTACCTTGCTATGGTATATTGTTCTGCTGGTTTGCCTTAAAAATGGTGAGCTTTGATTTGGCTGGGTTCGTGGCTAACCCTATGCTAAGTCAGTTAGATAAATGCAAAAAGGCCAACCTGTTTATGACTGCAAAGTATTATGATATTCCTGTGGAGGCGTCTCTTGTTAAGAAGGAACTGGCTTAGAGCTGGCAACTGCTGAGTCGGCCGGGGTTGTGGCCGAGGAGGCTGCCCCCACAGCATCAAGCACGCGGATGCTAAGGTGGCAGCCATCCTGTTGTATCCCATTCCCACGACTCGTCGTGAGCTCCAGTGGTTTCTGGGGGTGGCTGATTATTACAGGTGCTTCTGCAAGAACTTCTCGATTGTGGTTGCTCCCCTGCCTGAGCTTTGTAGCCCTGCCATTCCATTTATCTGGAGCAAAGACTGTCAGCATCCCTTTGATGTGGCAAAATCCCTCCTTTGTAGTGCACCCATTTTAAGGGCTCCTGACTTCTCGTTGCCCTTCAAGCTGGAGGTGGACACTAGTGCCAGATTGCAGACTGCAAGATTGGGGGGGTATGCGTTATTATTCAGTGAAGTTCGAGTCCCACCATTCTACTATCAAAAAAGAAACTCTGGTCATGCTCCTCGCCCTTGAACATTTTGAGGTATATGTTGGTTTGAGCCCGGCCCCAGTGATCATTTTACTGATCACAATCCATTGGTTTTTCTGTCTTGGATGTATAATAATAACCAGCAGCTGATGCACTGGGCTTTACAAGCACAGGGTTACAATATTAAAAAGCTGACAATACTGTAGCTGATGCATCGTCCCACTGCTGAGATGGTGACAGAGCAACTCCGGTGTCTCATGAACTGTATTTGAAAGGAAAAGATAATATGAGGTTATATGTTGCCTTTAACTTTTAGAGAGATGTGTGAATGAGCCATAGGCTAGGACAAACGGGGGGTTTGTGGGGAGAGACACAGTCTGGGCTGGTAGGCCACGGCAGAGCTGCAACATGGCGCTCTGAGTGTGTGAATGCAAGAGCTCCAGAGTCTCGTCCTTACTCCCGACCTATAGGTTGCTTTACGATATCCCTGTTTGTTGTTGCTCTTTTTTCTCGGCGAGTAATTGCTTAATTAAGAGTAATAGCAGTTTGCTTTAAGTTCCCGTTTTCCTTAGATTATTGTAAATAAAAGGACAGACTGTTGAACGAAACCTGGTCTCCCAGAACCTCCTTCCCCTCTGAGTATATCACAGTTACTCCCCTCACCCCCTTGCCAAGGGGGGGGGGGTGGGGGGGGTGTACCAATAGAAACAATTTGAAGATAGATGTTATTACAGTGCACTGGAACAGAGGTAACAGCATCCCAAAGAATAGCTGCATTATAACACAAGCGTTATTACAACTTTCCTCCTCATGTATTAATTTGATGTCCATCTATCATGATGATTGCTGTAAATGATGCCTGTGTGGACTTGGCTGTACAATAAGCTGTGAACACCAGAACTTTCTCAGTTTTGGACCTATGGGCTGTGTCTGTGTGAAATGATGAATGGCAGAGGTGACGTTACAGAGCTAAAAGATTTGTAATGCACTGTGATAGTTCAAACTGTAAGGGCTGATATAGTAACATCATAAAGTTTTATGAGTGCAGTCATGACCAAGTATAAATTGTTCATATAGACTTATCTTGGTCATGATGAACACTTTATAACCCATGTGTTACCATAATGTTCACTGTAGCTGACAAAGTGTCTAATCTGTCATCATGGGTCAGGATGGGTGAATGTGCAGCGCAGTGCAGTGCACTCATGTGATACCAGTACGTTGGATATATCCATCCATCCATTATCTACAGTGGTGGAACATTTTGGACACCCTTAAAATTTTTACAGTCTCAAATATTATCATGAAATATTTGGGGAAAAATCTTTTTTGTGTTTCAAAAGGTGTGGCTGCATTAGACAGACACAAACAAATACAAATTATATTTTTTTGTTTATTGTTTACAAGAAAAACTAACAAAACTAAATTCTTGACAGTTTCAATATGTCTGTTCTCAACATTGTTGGTATCAAAGTCAACAAATAACAGAGAATGTGTTCAAAACTGATCAAAAAATAAATAAACCATCATATCATCAAATTAATATTTAGTAGTCCAGCCATTAGCATGCAGTAGAGCTCATTGTCCTCTCTTGTCTCATTCTTCTTGAATTACTGCTTTTAATTCTTCTAAATTCTTTGGTTTACGCTTTGAAACAGACCTTTTGATAATCCACCACAGATTTTCAATGGGGCTCATGTCTGGGGATTGAGCTGGCCACTCTAAGACCTGGATACAGTGCTCCTGCAGCCAAGTTCTACTGGCCCTGGATGTGTGGCATGGGGCATTATCTCATTGAAACATCCAGTTTTGACCTCGACGGAACAGTGCACGTGCAGAAGGGAGCATGGTAGAGTTCAATGTGCCATCACAGACAGTGAGATGACCAACACCAGCGGCACTCATGCATCCCCAAACCATGATACTGCCTCCACCATGCTTGACAGTAGGCACTGTACATGCTGGAGATGATGCTTCACCTGCCCTCCTGCGTACCCTCACATTATCAGGAGGATAAAGCTGGAAACTGGACTCATCTGACCACGTATCTTCTTCCAATTCCTGGCTGTCCAGTTCATGTGTGCTTGGGCCCAACGACACTGGCCTAACCTCTGTCTCTCATTGATCAGGGGCTTGTTGACAGCCTTGTAGGACCTTAAGCCATGATCTAAAAGTCGGCCTCGTACAGTGCAGGTGGAACACTGGACACCAGTTTGGTTCGACCACTGCTGCAGAAGCTCCTGTGATGTCATTTGGCGGTTTTCCCTGCACATGCGGATCAGGATGTGGACATTTTTTGCTGAAGAAACCCTTGGATGCCCAGATCTTGGTTTGTCTTCCAAGCTGTTGGTTCCTGCTGTTCCGTGTTTCCTGAATTAGGTTCTTTGTTTTAGCCATTTTTTGTCTCTGAAGAAGTTTCAAATGTGCTGGCTTTATATAGACACGAATCAGGGCAACAAAAATAGTCTTTTAATAAAAAGTACGACCTTCATTAGTGGATCACTGGTACCAAAATGACCCAATACTCAAAATTTCTTATGTATTTTTATGGAACCAATCAATTTTAAATTTTTAATGGCTTTTTTAGGATTTGTTTAGTATTTTGGCTGTGACTGTACTAAAAGAAATTGCACTTGAAGACCTAAGAGTGATTCTTAATGCAATATTTCACAAATGCATGGGGTGTCCGAAAACTTTTTTCCTCCCCTGGCCCTTACAGATAAAAGGTATACAGTGGTGGAAAAAATTGATTCGTAGATGCATCTCGATGTGGATGCAGACGATTCTGAATCAATTCACAAATGTCAAAAATCCTGTTGTTGTCTGGGACATGAAAACATCATTGACTGAAATGTCCTGTGGAAAATATGGCAAACAAATACTCTGTTGTGTGACATACAAAATATGTTGACAACTGAAAGGATAACTCTGGTGTTTTGGAATTTGACTTTATTTTTCCATGTAAATGATTAATAGGGACAAAAATCTTTGGAATGGGTGCATTAATAATGAAGAACAGTTCACTGGGCAATCGCTACCAGACTCCACTGACAAAAAACTGAATTTTACTGAGCAGAACACGTGAGCTGCTGGAATATCACTGCCTCCATCTGTTAGTGTGTTTGTGCTATTGTTTGACTTTCAGTGGTGGAAGAAGTAATCAGATTGCTGTTGCTTCCTTCCTGCCTTCACCACAGGCTCCAGCAGGATCTGGTGTCGGGTCTGCAGCTCTGCTACTCCCGCCCACACAGCAGCCCCAGCTGATGGGCGCAAATCTGACTTTAGCCTGAACATCATGTGACCTCCTTCTTCACAGTCAGAGCCTGCAGTTTCATTGCCTTGGCCTCATCAATCTTCCTGTCAGCCTCTTGGATGTCACATTCTGGATGGAGGTATTGTGCTCAGACACTGAGTATGATTTCACCTGAGATTCACAGTTCTCCACTTCCTTCTTAGCTCTGTCTACAGCATCAGAGGCCTGGCTCATTTCGATGACACCACCAACAATCATAGCTGGTCCTGAGAACAGGTTAAAAACACCATTAAGTGTCTCTGCTACACCATCACCTGATTTTTTAAAATAACCTGCAACATTTAAAGCTTCATTTATTTACTCACCAGCAATCCATCCATAGATCGGGATAAAGGTGACACCAATCTCCAGCTGCTGCTCTACAGATCTGTGAGTGCAGAGAGGAAAGGTTTAAGACATGAGACTGAACAGACCTCAGATCAGCTGCTGAATGATAATGTCAGTCATCTTGATCCTCTGTGGTCTTTTTATTTCACAAACCTGGATGACATGAGTCTAGGAAGGTGTTCTTAGTGAACATGACAGCAGGATCAGTCTAACACCTGGTCAGGCAGCCTGTGGTTTCAATACAGTCAACTCTGCCATTCTAATACATACCCACAAGAAATGGTCCGATCCATGAACACTGCACAACCAAAGCAGGATACTGGATTACTGTGAGATGAAAACAAATACTTTATTACTTTATTATAAAATAAGTCTTTTTACCCACAGCGGATCATTTGATCCTTATTTAGCTCTAAAACATCAACCTGAGGAAACAGTGGTGTTTGTCATGTTCAGAGCAAAATGCTCTTTATCAGGGGAGGAAACATTAAAGGACCCTGTACCTCTGTCGCATAAAGTAAAAGTTAAGTTTGACTCTGGGTTCTTTTTCAATTTCCCTTCATGTGCAGTTAGTGTACTGTACTTAATGTACTGTATAAATAATAAATCAAAAGAACTCACCCAACCACTTGTTATTAATTTATAGTACACTAACCTGCCTTAGTGGTCACAGTAAAGATTACAGATGTTTCAGACATGTCTGTACACCTACCTGTTCAAGAACTCTTTGTGCTGTCCTCTCTGTCCTGATTTCCCCACAGAGAGGGCCTAACAGATTGTGGGCGGTGTGTGAGGAAGTGTTTAATCCAGATGCAGGTGGGGAGGGGGGATGTAGTTGTAGTTGTAGTAGGGGTGGGGTGGGGTGGGGTTGTGAGGAGGCAGTGTTTGCTGGTGTGTGGTGGACTCAAAGCGGGCAAAGAAGTTGTTAAGCTCCTTTGCCAGTGTGCTGCTGCTGCTGCTGCTGCTGGAGGATGTGGGGCTCTGGCCTCTAGTTGGTTAAGGCCTGGATGCCCCTCCACATCTGTCATCAGTTGTTGTCCATCAGATAGCCCTCCGTCTTCTTCCTGTAGGCCTCCTTTGCCTGTCGGATGCCTCTTCTCAGGTTTGCTCTGGCAGTGCTATACAGTGAGCTGTCCTTCGCCCCTGCTGAATACGCCTGACTCCGGGTCACTTGTCATCCAGGGTTTGCTTGGAAAGACCTGATGCTTATTGACTGTCACATTTTCACGCAGCACTTGTAGAAGATGACAGTCTCTGTGTGTGTCTCTGCTGTCCTGATATTAAGATGTTCCATTCTGTGTGAATGCAGCAGTCCTGTAGCTGAGGAGGAACATTCGCCAGGTTTTCCTTGATGGTTTGGGTGCTTGGTTTTGATTGCTTTCTGAGGGGGTGTAGGGGCCTGATGAGGAGTGAGAGAGGGTGGCTTGGCCTAGGTGGGGAGGCGGTGCTCGGTATGCGTTTAATGTTGAATATACATGATCAAGTGTCCCTTTTCCCCTAGTTGGACATTTGACATGCTGGTGGAATTTGGGGAAAAGGCCCAAACAAAGCTTGGTTAAACTCTCGCTGATGATGTGGGATGTCACAGATGATTCCTCTGTTGTTTGTTTATGATGTCTTGAAGGTGGCTTAGTGCTTGAGCTAACGCAGTATCCCAAGTGGAATGTAATAAAGTGCAATAATGACCACTGTGAGCTCTCGAGGTGCAGCAGAATGGTCTGCACTGGCGACATGGCCTCAGGTTCGAGTAGTGGTTGCTCGTTATTCCTGCCGTTTAGGTACCAGTCTTCAAGCACATAAAATGCCAGAGCCCTCCCGCCCCTTTTCCCAGAGGCTTTGTTATGGCCATGATGGCGAATGGTTCTCGGCCTCAAGTTAGCTCCAACTAGCTCTGGAATTCTGAGGATCTGCACCAGTATCACCAAGATGAGGCAGTTGTAGGCTGAACAGTCTGTGATTGCAGTCATTCATCTTGTTTACTAGGGATCTGGCATTTGAGAGGAACATGGATGGTGTGAGGTTTCAGGGTTGTCTCCGTAGCTGAGTTGGCAGACCCGCTCAGCATCCCCGTTTTTGCTTCCTCTCTCTGCGCCACCTCCGTCGTCTGTAGGGCCCGACAAGAATCCATGGAGCTCCCGGTGGTCTGGCTATCTCCCGTGGGATGTTGTGTGCCCATGTGAAAGCACCTGTAACTTCAGTGTTGAACTGAAGTCCGATGTCAATCATGTTCTGTCTGCTGTAGGCTATGTGAGCGTGACATAGCCTGACAAACCACGAAAAAACACAGGAAAAAACACAAAATAGTGCACAGAAGTAGGGAGCCTCGATCCGTTGCGTCCGTGCGCGCCGCCATTTTGGTCAAAGTGTGTTAGCAATGGTTTTCTTGGTCACTGTGGTCCCAGCTCCCTTGAGATCATTAACAAGCTCCTCCCATGTAATTCTGGGCTGATCCCTCACCTTTCTCAGAATCATCCTGACCCCATGAGGTGAGATCTTGCATTGGGCTCCAGAGCGAGGGCTATTTTTTCTGGATTTTCTGTCTCTCTGTTAAAATAAACTGACCATAAAAATTATGGAATGTTCATGACAGAAATCACTTTATCCTATACATATCAGAAGATAGTGATCCAAACCAAGGACAGTTAAGGTTAGGCATCCAAAACCACCAGTTAGGGTTAGGGGTTAGGGTTCGGTTTGAGGAATATGTCTTTGACACTCCGTGTGACATCTGACACTGACTACACGGTTTGGAGCGGAGCGCCAAATGCAATGTATGAACCAATGCATGTCACCACATGGTCTGCTGTACTACTGTATGTGCACCTCTACTGAAGTGTGAGAGAGTGGGAAAGAAGAGTATTATAGTGTGAAGGTTGTTGGGTTGGTACAATGTCACAGTCAGATTTTGAGTACTTTTACTCATGTCAATGATCTGATTACTTCTTCCACCACTGAAAGTCAAACAATAGCACAAACACACTAACAGAGGGAGGCAGTGATATTCCAGCAGCTCACATGTTCTGCTCAGTAAAATTCAGTTTTTTGTCAGTGGAGTCTGGTAGCGATTGCCCAGCGAACTGTTCTTCGTGTGTGCACAGATTCCAAAGATTTTTGTCCCTATTAATCATTTAAATGGGAAAATAAAGTCCAAATTCCAAAACACCAGAGTTATCCTTTCAGTTGTCAACATATTTTGTATGTCACACAACAGACTATTTGTTTGCCATATTTTCCACAGGACATTTTAGTCAATGATGTTTTCATGTCTCAGGCAACAACAGGATACGGGCCAAAGTCCGGCATATACTGGCTAACATGAACTCTGGGTTCTGGTAGGATTTTAATCAATTTCAATTTCAATTTTTTCCTCACCCTTACTGTGTATGTTAGCCTTCAAAATGTATTTTACACCCATAGTCAGCAGTACAAATATGGAAACACAACGTTAAAAGAACACATTGTAACAGTGTGATCTGTTAGTACTACATCACCAAAATCTAAACTTTACAATGCACCTCATTTTATACTGTTTATACACTATTCTCAGTGTGAGCTTTAGAAAAGCCAGTCTCCTGATAATCAGCTGTGACAGAGCTCAAAGAAACATGAACGATACACGAGAGCTTTTGATTTTAGGAGGAAGTGCAGTGAACCTACCAGGTAGGAATGCAGGGTACTATCCCCTGAATATTTCCTCACTCCTTTTCAGATGAGCATTCTACTTTATTGAGCTGAGGACACCTGTCATACAGAACCTGCCTGACAGGATCATTTTGTTGGTGCATCTTTCTCTGTTTCCTCCATCTCTCCCACATTTTCTCATTGTCATTGATATGACTTTGGTGATGACAAAAAAACTATTGGCTAAGCTGTCAACTCTGCTTTAAACACCTTTAACAACTTTCCAGGAAAATGTTGAGGACAAATGCTCACTACTGTATCATTGTTGCCTGTGATATTCAAGTAAAACATACACTCTGATTCACTTAAGACTCTGTTTACAATCCATACATATTTCCTCAGAACTTTTCATAGCAACACTTTGATGTACTCAGATGACAATAAGTCCAACATGGGGCAGTTAGCACTGTCGCCTCACAGAGAGAGGGTTCCGGGTTCGAGCTCGGGGCTTTTCTGTGTGTAGTTTGCATGTTCTCGCTGTGCCTGCGTGGGTTCTGTCTGGGTTCTCCAGCTTCCTCCCACCATCCAAAGACATGCACCTTAGGTTAATTGGTGACTCTAAATTACACGTAGGTGTGAGTGTGAGTGTGACTGGCCTATATGTGTTGGCCCTGCGATGGACTATACAGGGTATACCCCGCCTCTCGCCCAGCGACAGCTGGGATAGGCTCCAGCTAGTACAATCATATTTGTTGTTGATTGTTTATTGGAGAAAACACTCTACACATCAACATAGAAATAATGCAGTTACTGAGATGTGACACTATTTTGAACTGTTATCTGATCTTCAGGTGATACTGTACAGAGGTGTTCTCACGTCTGAATATATAAGAATTTATTTTTGAACCACACACATTTATTCTTATGCACACACTTCATTCACCTGTAGCATTCTTCAAACCCAACACAACCTCTGCAGCATTTTAATCAGATGTACCACCACAGTGGCTTCAAAGCTTGTTTCACCACCAGTCGTTCCAGCAATATCTGCTTTAAAACTAGAACTTGTATTGAAATTCATGATTCATGATAATTATGAACATTAATAATCTTGACCATTGTTGTACTTGTACAATTGTGCCTTATAAAATATCATATGTAGTACTTTTTCCACATGTCAGTAGCTGACAGGGCACCTCGCCCATCCAGGACAGGAGGCTGTTGGAGCTACATGGCTATGTAATCTCTGATGCTTCTCTCAGAGGCTACATGTGTAGTCTCCAGCAGACATTTTTTCCTTTTCCGTCTCCAGGACACTTAGCACATTTTCTTTTTGCATTTAACCTGTAATCTTTTGTACTTGGTTCTCATTGTGCATCTCATGCTTGAGGAGTGCAGTGGGTCAGTTTGCAAACGTAGGAATTACAGAAAGACAACCTACAGAAAGACAACCATTGACTCTGTGCTTTACTCAACAGAAGATTCCCATAACAATTTTAGTGTCAGAAGTGGGATCACTCGTGTGAGATGGCACCAGGGACTCAGAGCTACAGGTGGAGACTGTGCACAGCTAGAGTCTGGGACTCTAACCTCAACCTCCCCGTAAAAGAGGGTAGAGACGAGGGGCCCTGATGCCTGAGGACTGGGGCCCGCTCACCGCAGTGATCCAGCGAATCCCTTTTTTTGGGGGCAAACAACCTTGTCTTTCTGGTAAGTGAAAAAAAAAAGATTCTCGCCACTTCTTCATACATATGAGTTCTTGCACAAATGCTGTTCCTTGATTTCAGATCAGCATTCAACACAATCATCCCCCAACAGCTAATACAAAAACTTGGTCACCTAGGTCTAAATACACCCCCTGTAACTGGGTGCTGGACTTCCTCTCGAGAAGACCACAAAAAGTGCGGGTCGGCAGCAGCTCCTCCAGGACCATCACACTGAACACAGGAGCCCCACAAGGGTGTGTGTTCAGTCCGCTGCTCTTCACCCTTCTGACCCCTTGACTGTGTACCAACGCACAGCACCAACCACATCATCAAGTTTGCGGATGATACGACTGTGGTGGGCCTCATCACTAACATCGATGAGGCCAACTACAGGAAGGAGGTGAGCCTACTGAGCCAGTGGTGTAGGACGACAATCTCTTCCCTCAATGTAGGGAAGACCAAAAGTGTAGCTGACTTCAGGAGAGGTCAACCACGGCATCCCCCACTGACCATCAACGGTGCTGTTGTGGAGAGGGTGAGCAGCACCAAGTTCCTGGGGGTGCACATCTCTGAGGACCTCTTCTGGACCAGCAACACAACATCACTGGCCAAGAAGGCTCCAGACACGCCTCTACTTCCTCCGCAAACTGAGAGCACATGTTCCTCCCCATCCTTGTGCTCCTTCTACCAGAACACCATTGAGTGTCCTCGGCTGCATCACTGTAGCCAGGCGGGCTGCACTGCTTGCCTCCTGTAGGAAGACACCAACGCATAGTGGGCTGACCAGCAGATCATTAGTGCCCCTCTGCCCTCCCCTCACAGACATTTTCCAGACCCGCCTCACCCGCAGAGCCATCAGCATCGCTGGGGACTCTTCCACCTCCCTCCCTCTTCAGCCTCCTGCCCTCAGGGAAAGTACCAGAGCCTCCGGGCCCCGGTCCTCAAGACTACGAGCAGCTTTTCCACCAGGCTGTCAGGCTGAACTCCACTAACTACCTCCCCTCCGCCCCCTGCCTCTAGCACACACATTCACTACATACAAAGACTCTACCTCAGCCTGCACACCAAATCTGCACCTTACTTGTCTTTGTACTTTGTCTATTCTGTCCTCAGTGCGTGTGTGTCTCTACGCAAATTGACAGATAAGCGAACAGCTTCAAGAGAGAGGAGTCCAGAAGCTGGAGTAAAGTTGAATGGTACTGTTGTCTTCATTCTCATAAGACAATTTTTTGTAAAACTGAAATGGTACAGAAAAATATAGCATCAATTACTGAATTGTTACTCAAAAGTATAATATATTCACAGAGATGATAATGTAAATAGCTGTACATAACTAAATAAAATATGAGGGTTGTAGTTCACTGTTAATTTAACATTAGCAGCAGTTACATACCAAAATGAAATACTGTAAACACTTATGTAACATATTAAATACTTACATTCTTACCTATTACAACAACAAGTGACTGAAAATATGAATACAACTCACAAGCGATCCTTTTCCTAGAGCTACAAACAACGAGAGGAAATGATGATGACAGCCTGAGCAAGCTGACCACATGGAATGTAAAACTAATCCCTTTTTTGATCAAGAGAAGTCTCTATACTATGACTAACAGTGTCATGTGATCTAATCTACCTATAAGAACAAAGGCTAGACCTAAATAAGAAAATGAATGAATTACCCCAAAACACCAGTAGGGGGAGAAAAGACAAATACAGTCAAAACTCACATAGAACATGACATTGTCTATTTATTTTTGTTACACTTGTTACTTTTTATACTTTTTATACTTTTATACCTTTATACTTTTTTTCTTATATTTATATTTATATGTAACTAGGAAGAGAGAAACGTTCTTTCAATTCTTCTGTATGTCCAATATAGAGGAATTGACAATAAAAACTCTTTGAATCTTTGAAATCTTTGAATCTTGGGGGACTGTGACAGACGTGTCAACAGGGCAGGTATTGGAAAACTGCTGTAGAATCAAAGAAGCTTCAGGTCCAGGGAAGGACCAGGGAAAAGCGCTTTAGAAATTTAATGCATTTGGTACAGTAATTGATTCTTCAAAAAAAATTTTTGGAAACTCATTCTCACTTGGTAATTTTTAACACCACGCACAAAAAAAAAGAAAAAGTGAGTGTAAAAGAGTGAAAAACACAAACAATTGAAAATTGATTGATGAAATCCAAGGTCCCTACAACCACCTCAGAAATAATAAATTCTAAAAATACTTAATTTAAAAAAACAAAAAACAAAATAATAATAGTACTACAGTTGCAATATTAGAAATTGAATTTGTTTCCAGGAATGGGCTCCAATAATAGCAAGAGTAAACAATCAAATGATACTGATAATCCACCTCAGTGGACTAAGATTCAGTCTATGATTATCAAATATGGCAAATCAAGTGTTGGCCAACTTAAGGTATGGGTTGAAGAGTGTGGTTTCCCATGTACAGGAAGTTTTAGCCTAAATCAGCTGCAGTTATTAAGAACCAAATTAGAAGAAAAAGAAAAATTTGGTCAAGCTACACAAAAGGGAAAAAGAAAGGTGTTTAAAGCAGACTGGGAAGCATTGGCATTTTGGTTTAAGGAAGCACAAATCAGGGACAGAAAACAAAAGGCAGGGACAGAATCACTAATTCCTATGTTTCAGTGCCTCAGACTAGACCCTGATCTGGACTCGGCTCCACCCAGAAGATGGCCAGCCATGGAGGCCAGTGCTCCCGCCTTGAAGGAGAGGAACGACCCCGACATGGATGCAGCTCCAGCAGCCACCACAGCCCCAGCTACAATACCACCTCAGCTCAAGCAACGACCACAGGTGCCAGCAGGGGACGGGACCTCCCAGTTAGTTTACAAACCATGGACATTCAACAACATGAAGGAAGCCGCTTCTCAGCTCCCCTTAGTCGAAAACAGGGGAGCAGAATATGTGAAACAGCTCCTGATTTTTTGCCAACAGTTCAGACCCACAACCACTGAACTGTGACTTTTTAACTGCCTCAGAGAGAGCAGTAATAGCATCATGTGACATAGTAGGGTATGCTGACCTCACCTTGCTGGTTCCTCATACAGGTTTAAATGATTTTGCTCGAACAGAAAACCTCTCATCTGTTAACAGCAAGACTGCTCAGATACAACACAGGTTTGCTTGAAATGTGTAACATCACTGTCTAAAGATGTAATGTTTTAACAGTGCTGCTCTTCTCCCAACACCAGATGATGGACAACTGCATGACTGTGTGGCAGTAATAACAGAAACCTGCTCCCCGCAGGTCAGGTGCTCCCCCACACCTGACTTACGGGACACACCTTTGCAGAACGCTGACCTGGAACTGTTTGTGGACGGTTCAGCCTCAGGAGACCCAGCAACTGGTAAAAACCAAGTGGGCTATGCTGTAACAACACAACACTGACACTATTTTTGCTGAATCACTCCCCTCAAATTACTCTGCACAGGTAGCAGAGTTAGTTGCATTGGCAGAAGCATGTAAATTGGCAAAAAACAAGAACAGCCTTAGTCCTTTTAAGATCCTCTTTGCATGGCGGATGGAGCTAGGAATTGGACCTGTTAAAAGACCATTCCCCTACACCAGTGCGAGGATGAAATGTGTTATTGTGCAAACCTGTCCTCTGTGCTTTCTGATATTCACGAATAGGTAAAGGACACTCTCCCAAAGGCCACACACTGCACGACTTGGAACCAGGTGACTAGATTGTGGTGAAAGACCTGGGGTGGAAGAATTGGAAAACACGCCGGTGGAACGGGGCCTACCAGATTCTCCTCAATACAGAAACATGCATGAAGAACACCTTCCCCCGCCTTGTGTTTGCGAGGGAGAGAGGGGTGTGGATTATCAATAGGGCCACACGTTTCTCAAACTCACGAAGAGGCAGCACACTGATTACGGGGGTAGGTTTAGGTCACACTGCTGATGCAATGACGCCAACGACTATCCAGTGGTGGAGGGGTGGCAGATGCAGAGGAATGTGGAGCACATTCCTGCTCGCTGTCATCATTGTCCTGCCACTGCTCCTGTCTGAAGTTACACCTCAGTCAGCCCAAGAACAGGGTCACAGCAAATCCAACAGCAGCCACACTGAGAAACCATCACGCAGATTAAAGAGGGAACTGTTACCTGAGTTCACTCAGTACCCGACAAAACCTGAAGAAAACTCATGGTATGCAGTAGTCATGGCTGCAGCCAGGAAAATTACCTACGAGAGCTGCTATGTCTGCACACAACTTCCTCACGGGGTTGGTGCTTTGATACCTGTGACACCACGCCCACTGAATGTTTCAGAGGTCCTAGGGGTAATGGTAGCATGACGTGGCATACATGGCTCCTTTAAACCTGACTGACATCGTTACCTTAATCGCCCGGGACTGGACAACCCCCAGCTGTTTATGCCCTCCAGTGATGGGTACAGGGTAACACATGTATCAGGGCCTCTGCCCCGGGTGGTGCGACACATGTTATTTGGGAAAGTTGGTACTCTCTATCACCATACTCTCCACACTCACCCATTTTCATGCTAATCATGCTTATTATTATCCTCCACACAGGAAAATGCGGCGCTGAAAGAACTCCATGTTGTTTCACATCTTAATGATTTGCTGCATGAAGAGAGAAGCCAAGCCTCTGACTTCAACCACTCGAGCCTGTAGTCATGGCTGACCGAGGGAGGATGGGAAAGTGAGACTAATGAAACTTTTGACACAACTTTTGTTTTCTGGGTAGTTATTGCTGTTTTGATTTGTTGTGCTGTTCCGTGCATTAAAGCTTTGATTGCTTCTGTAGTTAGAAATTCCGTTGGACAGTTCCTGGACCTGTCTCAGAGTGACCTCCCTCACGGGTCTCTGGACTGGGTCAGGCTTGAACCACTGATATTTTCCACACTGTGGGGGCGGGAAAATATAGTATAGATAGTTCACACAACATAGGGGTGGAGCGTGCACAGCAGCCTTCTGAACCATTTCTCTTGGTGCTCTGTGTGCTCTCTCCTTCTGCTCTCTCAACTAAAAATGACTTCTAAGGAAAGGTTTTCTGTCAATGGGGTGTTGTCACATCTCTTTGAACATGAAAGTGACATAGAGGAGAATGTGTCTGAGACAGAGGATGATGGTGAGGAGGCATCCTCCTCTGATGAGAATGAGACCATCAGTGTTGACCCTCCTGTTGTCTCTCAACCACCAGCAAACATACTACATTCCAAAAATGGAAAGTTATTATGGTCCGTCTCCCCACCTGAACAACAGGGTAGACTTAGTGCTGCTAATGTAATCAAAATGGTTCCGGGTCCCACCAGATACCATGTCAGCCATGTCCAAGAAATAAAGTCAATGTTTGAACTTTTCATCACACCATCAATTGAAAAGAATATACTTGACCTAACAAATTTAGAAGAGAGGCGTGTGTATGGGGACAGTTGGAAGAACCTGGATGTGACCACTTGCAAAGCCTACATTGGAGTTTGCTCATTTTAACAGGAGTATACAGAGTCAAAGAACAAAGCAACAACTGACCTTTGGGCTGCTGACACTGGAAGAGCAATATTTCCAGCACCATGTCTCTAACCCCACATTCCATGTTTTCTCCGTGTCATACACTTTGATGACGAAAGAACAAGGCAGGGCCCGATGAGAGGTGACAAACTCGCAGCAATATGGGATGTATGGGAAAAGTGGGTTCAGCGATTGCACCCTTCTTTACAATCAGGCCCCCACATGACTGTGGATGGATGGTCGTTGCATTTTAATGAGCTGTCCATCAGACAATACATGCCAAGCAAACCGGCCAAATGCTGTATCAAAATATGGGGCAGCATGTGATGCACAGTCCAGCCGCCTGGAATATGCAGGTGTACACTGGTAAAATTTTCACGGAAGCACCTGAAAAATCATGGCATGAGGGTGGTACTTGATATGGCTGATGGACTGAATGGTCCTTAACATTACATGCTTGATGTTCTTTACATCATACACCCTGGGTGAAGAACTGCTGAAAGGAAAGGTTACCATGTGAGTGAGAAAAACAAGCAAACTTCCCCTCTGGGCTGCTTGCGATGAAGAACGGAAGGTAACATCTTCAATATTTGCCTTCACAGCAAACCACTGTTGTCTCCTATTGCCCCAAAAGAAAATGTCCTTTGATGGGCACTATGCACAAAGATGCTGTCCTGAGCACCAGGGAGACAGAAAACCACAAATGGCCTGGGACTACAACGAGAGAAGGGAGGGTTGATAGCCTGGACAAGGTCACAGCCACATACAGCTGCCAACGCATGACTGCCCGTTGGCCCCTTGTAATTTTCTTGAACATATCTCATTGATGTGGCCTACAATGCCTTTGTAATGTAAAATTGAAATAAACAAGGACTGGAACATGGAGAAAACTGAGTTTTCCTGGAGGAGCCTGGGTTACCGTTGGTGAAACACATATCAAGAGAAGATGTGCCTTCCAGGCATCAACACCTGCTGCAACTGTTGTGAATGACATCCAAACGAGACACACCCCAACTCCTCCAGTGTTTCCAAACTGCAGGCAGGAAACTTGGCAAGTGCCAGGTCTGTCCCAACAGAAATGACTCCAAGACCAGCAACACCTGTGTGAAATGCAAGAAATAGATCTGCAAGGAACATGCATGCACTCTCTGCACGTCATGTGTACAGTAGTGCAGGCAAAAGGATGGAATGTACCCTCTCATGGCCTGAAGAATAATATGCTGTTCATATTCTGTCTGTTTGTATTCTGTCAAACTCATTTATATATTTGCATGCATAGCACTTAGAACAATGCATAGAACAATGCCTGACACAATGTTCAAATGTACTTTTTTTAAATAGGTTTTTGTGAATAAAGAACTGTTATGTGTTCCTTACTGATGTTCTGATGATGATGATCTGTTTTACAAATAAAATCCTTCAAAATTTTTGAAATTGTGTTTGTTTTTCCTGGGATCAAATTGACCCCAAACATAATACAGATTACTATTCTTGATTACAGAGATTGTTTTTCATTCCAAATGTTATAGATAATAAAAATATGTACTTAGAAATAATAGAGAGCCATTAAAACACCTAAAAGATATCTCCAATTTTAGGTCAATCAGTGAGATTCTATGGTGATCTCCATATCTCTCCATAGTCGCGCAATAGGTATTCCGGATGTATTGGGGGGGGGGGGGCGCTTATTTATAGGGCTGTTTAGGTTGTCAGCAAGCAAACACAAATTTTTTTATTTGGATGGTACTCCTAAAATATTTTGACTTGAGCACTAGCCTTGTAATATTTGTAAAGACAGGTGCTCTCTTGGTGTGTTGTCAGTTTTGCAACTGGCAATTAAGGCATGTCACTGAGAGATGTGTTATCAAATATTAGGATCTATTTCCTCAGATAAATTAAATGCCAAACTATTGTCAGTAGATTAAATGTGATGAGGCACAGCTAGATAACAAGAACAGTATTGAATATCCATAGTTAACATTTCTTAGTTGAAGAAGTTTTGCAAAGCATGTAAAGATTTGGACAAAATTTAAATAACAATTAAAATGTTGATAAAACTTGATCTGACTAATTGTTGATTGAGTAATAGCTGATAGCAGATAGCTGGTTAACTTACTGGCCTCACATAGAGCGCACACAGAAGGCAAAAGGTTTCCCCTCAGCTGTGTTTGAAAGGATGGAGGAGGAGAGTGAAATTATAAGGGAATATTTTAAGAAAGGATATACATATGATGTAATTCTTGATATGCTGTCTATATATCACACCATTGAAATGTCTTGGGACCCTGAGAGAGAGGTGGAGGCTACTCTTAAACAAGTGACATCAGAGGCAATTTATCAGAGTTGTACGAACCTGGACAGATGTTTTTGGAGTACCGAACTATGTGACTGACCTTAAAGCAGAGCTTGCCAGCCTCTGTGTCATAAGGAAATGGTTATACAAATCCTTTGTGAACTGAATCCGTGCATTACTTTGTCTGAGTTAAATCACAAGTTTATCAATTAAATACCATTGTATGGGTCCAAATTATCTGTGGCTTGTTAGATGATGTAATAAATTAAAACTGCTTGCTTTGCTATATCTGGCTATGAGGCAGGTTCTTTCAAGTCATGTGGCTAACATATGGACCATTAAACAACAACCCCAAAGTGAGTCTTAAACAACTTTATTAACTGTGTAGAGATGTTTACATTGTCCCCATGAGACTAGCACAGACTGTGGCACAGAGAATGGGACAATAGCTGCTGTCAGTGCAGTCTTTGCCATCACCACACAGGTTGTATGCTGCTGGTGCAAGCCATATGTTCAGGTCTTCTGTGACTAACCAGCGCATTGAGTCTGGTGGTCAATATTCAGAAAACAAAGTATGTATAATAATCATAGCATCATTTAATAGTTTCTCTCAACATGTTTTGCCAATAGCGAGGTTTCACAAAAACTGAATGCATGTTACTTTACCTTAGGTCAAGTGCAGTC
The DNA here is from genome assembly GCA_033238685.1 of Lates japonicus. Classification (NCBI taxonomy): domain Eukaryota; kingdom Metazoa; phylum Chordata; class Actinopteri; family Centropomidae; genus Lates; species Lates japonicus. Next base: position 37,540 of record BRZM01005016.1, read on the forward strand.
AGTTTCTTTCTCAATTAAATAATGCCAGTTCATTTGTATTTTTGTAAATACTGTAAACAATGAACAGAGAAATATTAATTTGCTACCGCACTAAAAGAGTGCATTTTTTTTTTGACAGTGTTTGACTTTGCCTGTTATTGGAAGTACTCATCCTTTGCTCAAGTAAAAGTATTATTAGCAAAATGTTGTGGAGTTAGTAGTATTTAATCTGAATCTAAGTAAAGCACCATTAGTCCTCATCTTATTTGTCCAGTAGGAGGAGTTTATTTTATTTTGTCATAACAACATCAGACAAAGATCCATGTGGTGATCCAGACATCTATGATTACCTTCAGCAGGCAATGCAAGAAGATTACAGCAGCCAGACACCTGGCAGGAAGCATCATAACTTTTTAGTATGTTGAAAAGGAAATGGCTCTGACTCTAAATGGAAAGTTCCTTCATGGTGACTTTGGTTGTATCTCATCGATCTGTAGCCGTATGTCTTGGACTTTTCGAGTGAAGAGAGGGCAGAGCTGTCAACTGATCACCACCTGGTGGTGAGTAGGATCGAATGGCAGGAAGACTGCCAGACAGCCCTGGCAAACCCAAACAAGTGGTGAGTGCACAAGACGTCTAAGGGCCCCTGTCTGGGAGGTCTTCAACCTCCATTGCAGGCGTGGCAGGCAGAAACTGTGGTCAGAAGGTTGTTGGGACGCAGATGGACACCAACAGTGAGGAAGCCATCAGGCTGAAGAAGAGCCTACTGGGCATGGTTGTCCCGGGGAACTGCTGACCCCGGACCGGGGGGATGTTGTTGGCCAGTGGAAGAGCATGGGAACTCCTGAAACCGACCAATATGTCTTCCGTGGAAGACTTGGGAGAAAGCCTTAGCTATATCTTTGGCAGAGGTCTCTAGGGTAGTTGAGAGAAGCTGCTTAGCGGCAAGGCACCAGGTGTGGGCAGATTCACCTGAGATGCTAAAGTCTCTGGACATTGTGGGGCTGTTGTGTGGCCCACACCTCTTCAGTGTTGCATGGGGGTCGGGACAGTACCTGGGGGAGTGGCAGACCCCATTTTTTAAAAAGGGGACCCGGAGGTGTGCTCCAATTGCTCAGTGTCCACACACTACTTGCAGGGCGGCTGTGGCTCAGGAGGTAGGCAGTCGCCCACCAATCAGAAGGTCGGTGGATTGACTCGGCTCCTCAGTCCACTTTGCGAGGAAATATCCTTGGGCAAAATACTGAACCCCAAATTGCCTCCGATGTGTGTACGCCGCGCCGGTGTGTTATGAAAAAGCGCTGTATAGAACATGTGCTGTATGGATAATGTGTGAATGGGGTGAATGTAGTCTGTAGTGAGAAGTGCTTTGGTGGTTGAAAAGACTAGAAAAGCGCTGTATAAGTACAGTCCAGTTTACTCAGCCTTACAGTTACTCAAGGTGCTGGAAGGAGGCTCAGAGCGATTGTGAACCTTACTCAGATTCAGGAGGAACAATGTGGATTTCGTCCTGGCCCAGTGGACCAGCTTTTTACTCTTGCAGGATTGCTGAGGAGGCATGGGAATTTGACCAACCAGTCTACATGTGTTTTGTAGACTTGAAAGACTATGATTATGTCTAAGAAATCTTGTAGGGGGGGTTCTGCGGGAGTATGGGAGTACCAGGGCTGGTGATGCAAGCCATCCGGTCCTTATGCAACCAAAGTGAGGAGCTGTGTCACGCATTCTTGTACAGTCAAACACATTCCTGGGGGTTTAATTTCGTGACTTGACAGGTGGATGGTCTTGACATCAGAGACCGGCTGAGTAAGGTTTCCTCCAGGGGGTTGTCTTAAGCCAGCCTTAGAAAGGGTGAGAACCTGGACATCGGAGGAGCTCAGTAGAGCCCCTGCTCGCCAGCTCGAAAGAAACCAGTTAAGTGGTTTGGGCATCTGGTTAGGATGCCTCCGGAGATTTTCCGGGCATGACGGAGCAGACCCAGGACACGTTGGAGGGATTGTATATCTCTTCTGGCCTGGGAATGCCTTGGATATCTATCTTGATAATAAGAGGAGTTGAAGAATGCTCTAGCAGAGGGATTTTGAATGAATTGAAGAAATAAGGGCGTGTGGAATGCTTCTTCTTGTGTATCTGCACAGAGATTGGGCAGGTGAAAACTAGCGTGAAGATTGTCGAGAATGGACTATCGATGTGGTCCGATGAAGTTGTATTAACAAGCTACAGTAACGGACCTCAAAAAGCAAGTCGAAGTTAAAAGAAGTGTGAAGACATGGGAGGGGAGAAAAGAGCAGAGATAAATATGAATCATGGGTGTGTGGCTGAGCAGCTGGGGTCAAGTTCTCTAAAAGCGGTCTCAAAGCTCATTAAGGAAGTGTTACAATTGGACAGAAGCGTATTAATTCAACGTTCACGGAGTCTGACACAAAAGAACACCTGGAGACAAGCCCCTGTAATTATCGCTAAACTACATAATGAGAGGGCCACCCGGACATACTGAGAAGCCCAGAGACCAAGGCGTAGAAGCTCAACTGGCGGAAATCGATCGCCATATTCGGACTACACTGCCAATGTTGCGGCTTTTCACGCTGCTAGAAAGATGCTTCAAGAGCAAAGTCCGCTGCGGTCTGCTGTATCTGTGACTCCGCATCTCCAACAACAAGAAGGAGCGGGGGAGTTCGTGGATGCATCAAAGCTATGGACCTTATTAGAGCATTCTTCAACGGTGAAATGGATGACTGACGAAAGTATCCATATATATAGATCTGTATGTGAAAATGTTGTATGCCTCATGCTATCTAGCTCATAAAACAATATGATAGAATACACATTTTCTTGTAAGCGGGAAGCTAGGTGACGAGACAGATATACTTTTGTATATATTACAATTAATAAGTGAAGATCAGTGATTATCGCCATGCTGAAACACGATGCGATTGCTGCGCCGTTTAGTAAAAGTCTTACTACAACTCAAACATTTGAAACTTAAGTCCTGGGCATTGATGTCTTTATCATCTGCCAATAATCTGAGGTTTAGAAGCCTGAGGTGCATATCCATAGATTCAGGAACATCGTTTGGGTTTAGCAAACCAAAACTTCGCCAATTAAAAGTTCGCACTGCTGCATGTTTGTGCCAGTCTGGAACTATGCTCCACCAGGATTAACTGGGCATGTGTGCTTCCAGTTCTTGTTTCAGGTTTCATGTTCATTTTGCTAGTAAAGATCCTTTTGAGATGAGAATATTCTGTCAAAGCTTGAGTATTATAAGATATATAACTATTCTGCTATTAACTTGTTTTTTTTTACATATATGAGTCAGTCGTTATGTATACCTACACTTGTATGTTTGAGAATGTTCCTTTTTATTAACTTTATTTATTTATTTTATGCTATTATTTTTTTGCTTTTCCCATATGGAACATTCAAATATTTTATTACTTCCTACTTACATAATGCAACAACTATATCCATACACTCCACTTATATCAACTCACAGTGTATTCATCAAACACTGATTTCGGCTCTTGCCCCACCTGTAAGTTATGGGACCTCTTCAAGGTGATAAGTTATAATGTTAAGACCTTCCATGGCCCACACTAAAGAAAATAAAATCAGTTAAAAGAAAGCTGCCAAATTTGCGCTACTTGCAGGAAGCCACCTTTCAGATGCTGATGAAACAATACATGAGAAACTAAAGAAGAGTTTGAGGCGGACAAAATTATTTTTATTTCATCACACCGTCAGGTGGAAAAGAGGTCTATCTATCATGATACAGACAGGTTAATTCCTTTCAACCAAAGTTTACCAACCAAAGTTCTGTGATGTTCACAAGTGGATTACATAAAGATCCTTCCAATCACATTGTCTGACCACGCACCTGTTGTACTAGCATGGAACACAGAGTCCAGAGACCATCAGTTAAACAATGGCGATTTAAGAAAAAAATTAATTACTTTAAATGACAGAAATTTCCTTTATTTGTAAAGCAGCCTAAAGACCTACCTTGATACAAATACTTACTTGAAATATCTTACTTACTCTGGTTTGTGCAAAACCTCTTCGGGCGAATAATTTCATTTAAGAGTGCCAGTAAATGAAAAAGGGAGGAAAAACAGCGAGAACTAGAAGACAGAATAAAGCAGCTTGAAACCAACATTATAGAACTTTCCAACCTCAGTATATTAAACACTCTTAAACAGGCTGGGATCTGAATGGCTAATCACTACAGAAAAATAGAGGGCAACTTCAGGTTCATCAATATTAAAATACTACGAAATGGTAACAGAATTTGAGCAGATTACTTTTCAGAACCAAAAGCAGCAGTCATCTAATATAGTACAGAAATTAAGGGAATAATTCCAACTCTCAAGCAGATGAAATAACTGATCTTTTTGCAGATTTTACAAGGCCTGTACAAAGCCAGATACCTGCACAAATGAGGAAGAATTGGCACAATTTATGAGAACAGCAAAGTAAAAAAACCTACCTGAGTCTATGGCAAGAGAATTAGATGAACCAATAATTACTGAGCTGGGTACGTCAAATAATTTCCAAATTAAAAAATAATAAGTACAAGCTGAAGTATTATTGGATATACGCAAATTTTAAAAAGCTTTTTGTAGACATTATATCACTTTTTGTTGCTTCGCTATCACCATGTGTTACGTGGAACCATGGCTCCCTCCTGAGGGTTCTTAATATAGTGGTAATACATAAGAATGAGAGATCACCAAATAGCAGTCATACAAACCAATCTCATTATTAAATACAGACTTGTGGATCTTAACAGCTATTCTGGCAAAAGCAATCAATCAACTTATAACAGAAATTATCCATCGATCAGACAGGGTTCTAAAGGGGAGATATTAGGAACAATATCAGAAGACTATTAGCTAATGACACACCGAAAGTTAGGAGAGGAATCAATGATACTATCCTAGATGCTATGAAAGCATTTGACAGAGTCTCCTGGCAATACCTAATTCAAACTTTAAAAGCGTTTCCAATTTGGCTGAACTTCATCAAATGGATACAAACATACTCAAATCCACAGTCCACAGTTAAGTGAATGGATTTTTATCAAATAATTCATCCTAGAAGCATTGGCTGCGGACAAGGCTATTCATTATCTCCTTTACTATTTGATATTAGTATTGAGCCACTAGCGCGCTGATCAGGGATAAACAGTAACATAATTATTAGATTACAATAAACGGGAAGAGCATAAAATTTCCAATGTATGCAGATGATGTACTGCTATATCTAACAGAACCTGCAACAACAATACCATACTTAAAGGACCTCATCTTCCCTTGGATACTTTTAAGACTGCAAATAAATGTTGACAAAACAATGGCCATGGATATAGGTGACAAAATTTCAGATACAGCTAAATTGCCAGAGTGGGTTTAAATGGCCCGACAGATGGCTGCCAAGTATCCCTAGGCATTCTATACCACCTTCAACAGGAAAGATATATATGATGTCAATTACAAAGCCTAATCAAAATATCAGCAAGATTTGGATCGATGGTCAACACTCCCCTATCTCCTGATTGGCGAATAGAAAGTACCCACATGAATGTACTCCCTAAATTACTGTACCTGTTCAAATGATACCTAATAACCTCCCAAACCACATTTGACAAATTAGATGATTAATCTCCAACATTTGTTTGAGGCGGAGAAAGCGGCCAAAATTTCCAAAAGCAAGCAGCGGCTCAAGCACGATTTGAGGTACTACTTGTAAACAGCGCAATTAAAACCTTTAACAATATGGATTCAGGACCAGTCTTATACACGCTGGCTCAATAATGAAAAGAGTTTATGTGAAAAAAACCTTCTGGTACTTACCATTCCTAGAAGTCCTATGGTATATTCGATGGTGATGATGTGAAGATGATGAAGATCTCCGCTTGTACTGACTTGCTTGTATATAGAAGTTTATTACAAAGTTCAGCATCAAGACAAGCACTGCAGTAGCTTGTGAGAGGGATCGAGCCAATATGGATCTCTCTCTATGACCCTAAACATCAGTACTATATATGTTAGCTGTCTTCATGCTCTATAGGAAACATCTGGACCTCCCACTCAATGACCTTATATTTTTTGAAAAACAAAGAGACTTATCACTAACGCACAGTTTACATTCACAGTTACGTTCACAGACTTATGTTCACAGATTTATGTTCAGGCTATTAACCTAAACATGAGCTAAAAGACTGGGTGAACATAAATAAATTTCAGACATTCAAAGTAAAAACCATACATAGAACGTTTCTTTGCCATTCCCTCAAATTAGGGTATATGGGTGAATGGACCCAAAGTCACATTAAAAATATGGAAGACAATGAAATTAACTGGCCTACTCAAAACAATCAGCACTCTCAATTTGGACTTGCCAAGTAGAAGCTTTGTGCCCTTTAAATTAGATACAAGTTTAAAAAATGGTCAAAGTATGGACTCACCATTCACATCAACTAAGGGCTGGTAACTTTAAATCTTTGCACAGCTACAGGAGGGTAAATGACCAAATACAGATTTTTAGGTAGCTAAGGTTTCTTATTAAGACATAAAAGTGATTGAAAGTGGTTCGAGGCTTATGCCAGTTGAGGAACTATTGTTAAAGTACAAAACGAAACTGGACAAGAAATTCATAAGCTGCTGTTACCAAATATTTTGGGTATGAATTCAAAATAATACTATACAGATAAAAGAGATGGGAAAATGAAATTAGCGTAAACTATCATGGGATATGTGGGAATATGTACTGGAAGCATATCTGGTAACCAATTCGGCGGATGTGTGGAGAATTTAGATGGAAGAGTAATCATGAGGTTATTTAGACACCTCATGTTGTGGCTAAATTTGGTACAACATTCTCAAACAAATGCTAGATGCGTACATGGCAACCAGACACACATATTCTGGCGATGCCCAAAATTGGAAAAGTTCTGGAAAAATGTTTAGAGCTATTAATGAAGTGTTAGGGTTCAAAATTTAAATGGATCCAACAATTGGCTCTGTTGGATGGAACAAATAACATACTCTTTACAAGACTTCAAAGGAACATGTTTATTGATAGGTGGAGACCAGCTATGAACTTACTCTTGTAGTGAGCAACTACACATATTTTTGAATGTAATATTGATCTAGAACATACATACTTTTTCCTTGTTTTATCTTGGTTACTTTATTCTGTTTTACATTGCTTCATTTGTTTTATTTTTATTTATTCTATATAGCTATGTAATTATGTATTTATTTTTCCTGCCATCACAATTTTTGTCCTTTTATTTGAGTATTAGTTATTATCATTTCCTTGGTTGTACTAGCCAGTGTGTAAAATTGAGGAAACAGCTGTTTGAATGTATGAATGATAGTGTATAAAACTGAAATAAAAGTTTTAAAAATACAATAAAACTGCCTAATTTGTAATTTGATCTCTACCTGTTAACTGGCTGATACTTGGACTACTCTTTATATTAGCTTGTCCTGGGGATGTACTCCCAGATCTGGAGTCAGGGCATTGGTTAGCTCCTGGACAGTCTGTGGTAGTGCTTGGTGGCATCAGGGAGGAATTGGAAATGCATAGGCCTGTCACCAACTGCTCTGAATCACTTCTCATCTCAGAAAAAAAAAATCATATAATAAAGTGTAGACTGAATGAATGAACAAATGAATAATAATGGAGGCCAAATGTAATTAGCATTGAAAAGTACATTTTTTATGAAATAACCTAAATAAAGTATTGTTCTGAGAGGTCAAATAGCTGACATGAATAAGTATCATCCCGTCTTTGTGCCGTTTATGCTGACCATGTTACTAGATTTGCTGCAAATTAGTGTAAAAGCAGGTAGGTCAGGGTACAGGGGCCACTGTATGATGTGAGTAAGCGTGTCTGTGGGCACAAATCAATAGATTACATTTCATGACTATTTCACAAACTGTCGTGAGACTAGTTTTATTATAGTAAGGGTCAAAAATGTCAAATAATGTCACAGTATAGTGTTAAAAATGTCATAGTATAGTAGGGCAACCTAAATTGTAAAAATAATGTCTTAGTATAGTAAGGCGTCAAAAATGTCAAATAATGTCATGAGTATAACGATGATTCTCAAAATTTTTTCTGTCATTCCCCTCTTTGGGGATGAGTGGGGATGTCGAGCTATAGCCCCAACAAAATATCATCTTGCATCAACTAACATCAAAATAGAAAAATAAAGCGCAATTGTGTTATCACTGCATTAGTGTGCAATGAGCCTCATTTTGCACTCAATTTTAGCTTTCAATTTTAGCACTTGTCTCTCATGAAACATAACTGACACCATGTCTACATGGCAGGGAGAATAGGCTGCTCAGCCTGGTATGTGGTTTCTTGGCTGGGCAATTCTGTGCAACTCTGCTATTCACAGATTTTACCATAAGTTTTCCTGCTGACAGCAGTATTCTGACAGTTTTTCTTTGACAGAGATTGGGTAAACTTGTTGATGTGATTAGGGATGTGTGTCTCTAAAGTGTCCTCTTAATTTGTTGGATTTCATATTGTTTGCTGCCAGTGATTTAAGACATAAAACACATAGGTCTCTCCTCTTCCCACCACCCCAAGCGTGAATCCGACAGAAGATCACCCTCATCATAATTTTCTTTCCGGCTGGCATTTTTGTTATTACGGTCAGTCATTTTTCTCTCGTGGCGCTTGCACCGCCTGTTTTCTTTATTTGTCCTTACCACTAATTTTTTTTTTTTTTTAACGTTATGCCACCACTGCCTCTGTAAACACACCACTGTTTGTTTATTGCTGTAATTAATATGCTAACGTTAAATCATTATTTTTGCACATGATTCCATATGTCTTTTACGGATCCCCTAGGTCTGATGTTTTAATTCACATGAACAATTGACTCTATTTGTTTGTGTGTAGATGTTTTAGAGTGTAAAATATTTTTGTCAAAACTACATTATACAGATGGGCTCAAAAAGCTTTCTTCCACGTTCCTTAGTTTACTTACAAACCTTACCATAGTCCATAAGCTAGTCTGCCCAGAAGCTGAGTGCTAGGTTTACATACTCCTCTTGTTGGTCCGTGCTGGACTGAGCTGTGGCCGAAGTAGTTCAAATTCTATAGCAGTTAGTTTCTTGTCCACATGACAGAGTGCATGGGCCAGTACCCAGTGGGATGCTGGCAGACCATCCAAGGGGTACAGGCTTGCCAGTCCCCAAGTCACCGGCCCGTGCAGGTGGAGTCGCCTTCATTTTGATTCAGTTTGTTAATCAACACTAAACCTAAACTAAATTATAACAATTCATTTGAAAGCCTTTGTTCTGTTGCGTCCTTCCAAAGGGTGGAAAACACTAAAACCAAAGAGGAGTTTGTTACTTAAAACAGATAAAGTTATTATAGTGGGTGACTTTCAATATTCATATGGATATCAATAATGACAGCCTGTACTGCTTGTTTTCCTTATTACTAGACTGTATTGGCTTCTCCAATTGTAAAATAAACCCACTCACTTTTCTTTCAGTCTGATCTCGATCTTATGTTAGCCTATGGTATTGACATTGAACATGCAATAGTCTTACAAGTCCCCTTCTATCAGACCACTTTTTAATCACTTTTGAATTCCCTGTATTGCTGGATTATGCTATCAGCAAAAGCGTCCTGACTAAATAACTTCCAATAATACAGTAGCTAAATTCAAGGAAATAATTCCCACTAACTTAAGTCCAGTGCCTCATCTTAATTTGGCAAGCTACTCCCTCCCAGTTTGATGCGTCTTGGAGACAGACCTCACTGCATACTACTCTGAACTCCATAACTCCCCTAAAAATGAGACCAATAAAGACAAAGAGGCAAGCTTCATGGTTTTGATTCTCTCCAAACCCGGCACACTGAAACAAACTGGAAACTGACAGAGCTTGAAAAGGTGTGGCGTTCCACCAAGCCTGGAAGAATCAAATTTAGCCTGGCGAGATAGTCTCCAGAAGATATGGGAGGGGCCACTCTGTAATGCAAGAGCGCCTATTACTTATCGTGTGGAGGAACAACCCCAGGTTTCTTTTTCAGCACTGTAGCCAGGCTGAAATCGCAGCTCTGTGGGTCGCATCCTATAACCCTCAGCAGTGATTTTATAAGACATTTTAATGATAAATTTCCACCATTAGAGATAATATTCCTGATAATATTGCCCAAAAGGGAAGCATATACAAAGTGAAAGGACTGGTCAAGCACTGACCATATGGAACTCCATGTCTTTTGTGTACATGGAGGTAGTTGATAACATGTATAAACTGAAGCCTATCGAATAGATAGGACTTAAACCAGTTTAATGTAGTTCCTTTAATACCAATAAAAATTACTTCAGTCTCTGTAAAAGGGGATGTGATGGTCAATCGTGTCAAAAGCAGCACTGAGATCTAACAAGACAAGTACAGAAACAAGTCTGTTTGTCACAGTGCTATCAGGAGTCGTTTGTAACTTTTACAAGTGCTGTCTCTATGCATTTATCATTAAAACAGTTCATAAAATCATCACTGCTGAGGGTTATGGAATTGCATGGATTGATAGAGCTGTGACTCTGTATGTGTCAACCTGGCTACAGTGCTGAAAAGAGACCTATGAGGTTGTTCTTATTTATTTTCCTCTAATGAGCGCCTCTTGCATTACAGTGGGCCGCCCAATCTTTAGACTATTTGCCAGGCTAAGCGGGATTCTTACAGTTTGGTGGGCAGCCATGTTCTTTCAAACTTAGCGTGATATTTGTTAGTGTATGGGTTGAGAGTTGTACCGGAGGCTTGCCTCTTTCGCTCTATTGTTTTTCATTTTGAAACTATCGGAACATCTAAAGATGCGTAGTGAGCCTGCTGGCACTGTCTACAATGGCCAGGTTGGGGTAGTAGCTCCGTTAAGTGAGATAAGGCATTAGTTTTAGGTTAGAGGAATAATTTCCTTCAGAAAAGATTGGGACTTTGATGATACATAATCCGGCAATGTAATTCAAAATGACAAAAAATTAGTCTGATGAAAAGTTGTGAGAAAAGGTGACACATGTTCAATCCTAGAACACCATTGCGGGTGGTTTCACCCAAGCAAATAAATTTATGTGATTTTCATTATGCTGCATTTATGTAGTGTCATGGGTCTCTGGGTAGCTTCAGCATTGTGCTGACATCTTTGATGGCATGGGTGGTACTCTAATCCAAAACACACTTTTTCCTACAGGCACGTTAGTGATAGAGGTAAAAGTAGGTTTGGGTGGATTCTACCAGGGAAAGTGTTAGTGTATAAAATCAGGCAATCTGCCCCTTTCAAGGTTGAAGCAACATTCAGGACTGCCATTTTACTTTGCCTAGCAGACTACAGCTTTGCTCCTGTCATGAGTTGGTGTCTCTGGCATCCCAGCAAGTGAGTAACATAAGCTAAGGTTGATTTACCTTAGCAATTGTTAATAACTACATTTTTAGCTTGGCGAAGCTACATTACCTAGCTAGCATACTGTGTGTTCTTTCTTTCAGACAAAAGCGCTACATTATCAAACAAGATAGCCAGGTGGAAGTTGAGGCAGTCCTACAGAAAGAAAAAATATGTCACAAAACCAGTGAGTACTTGTCACAGAAGGAAATAGAAGAGATTCTGTTCAGGGAAAGCAGTGATGAGATGTTGATGATGTGGAAGCAGAAGAGATGTATGACGGTGACAGTGACATTGACTACATTCCAAAACCGGTGAGGGATGATGAAAGTGATAGTGATGGTTTGGGCCTAGCACTTCAAGTCATCGAGAAAAAAACAAAAATGCAACATCAAGTTCGGTAGACCACCCACCAGAAAAAATTGTCCCAGGACCTGTTGCCTCCGTGTCTACTGCCCATCCTACTTCCCCTGCAAATCTGCTGCCCTTCTACGCGATGCTGTTCCTGCCAGTCCTGATGCTGCTCCTGCCACATCTCCACGCTGGTCAAGGGAGGAGAAGATGCTCCAATGAGGATGACAACGCAGCTGTGTTGTGAGACTCGGCTTAGCTCCACCACAAGTGCTTCTGGTTTCCAGTGGGTTCTCAGCCTCAGACATCGGCTCTGACTAGGACAGCTCCGCTTCTTTCACACAGGACCAACATAGAAGCATCAAATGCTGACACTCCTGAAGTGCTTCTTATTATTTTTGAGGACCAAATCATTGACCAAATTGTGACATGGACAGACATCCGTATTGATGCTGAAGCTGCAAAATATCAGAGAACAGGTACAACACCAGCAGAGATGTGTGCATTGCTAAGGTTGCATCTTCAGTGGTTGCCAAAGGACAACCATCTGTCTACTAAAGAAATGTGGAACCCTCGACTGGTGCACCTGTGTACCGTGCTGCTATGTCTGAGGAATTGGCACCGTTTCCTCCTTACCTGCCATCTGCGTTTTGATGACCCTGACACACGACAGGAAAGACAGGCCATGGACAAATTTGCTCCCATTAGAAAAATATGGCAAATATTCATTGACAACTGTAAAAAGTTGTATGTGCCCGAGGTAAAAACATAACTGTAGATGAACAGCTGCTGGGATTTAGAGGTGTCCATTTGATGTACATCCCAACAAGCCTGCCAAATATGGCATCAAGCAGCCCTTGCCAATGATGCCCACAGCAAGTACCTGGCAGGAATACCATATAGAAACTTGCAACCTAGCGACAGGATGGACAAAGTTTTTGGCCAATGTTCACCAAAGGAGCTGACCAAGCAATATCCACCATATACCAACAGGAATGTGACCACTGATAACTGGTTCACCTCTGTATGCCACTGGCGATTGACCTGCTGGAGAACTGTGGCATGACCCTTGTCGAGGACAATGATAAAAAAGAGATCCCCCAAGTGATGAGATTAAAGAAAATGCACACAAACTACTGCATTTCTCTTCACCAAAAGAACTAACCTTGGTGTCCTTCACTCCTGACAAACTTCAAAAAAGAAGATTGTCCTGCTCATATCATCCATGCACACACAACCAAGCATTGGACCCACTCTCACAAGCCTGAAGTGATTGAGTTTTACAACAAAACAAAGGAGGTGTGATACTTTCGACCAGATGTGTGCTCACTATGGCTGTGGAAGAAAGAACAAAGAAGATGGCCCATGTAAACATTCTATGGCATGATAAGCGCTGGTGTGATAAACTCATGGATCATACACAAGGAAAATGCAATGAAGAGATGACAACTACCACAGAGAAGACCTTATATACGAAGCTCTGGCACTGGCACTCATCAAACCATAGGCGAAACAGAGGCTCCCCTCTTCAAATCTGGGTAACTCAGAATCCTGATCTGTACGTGCTCGACATCCCTTCCCTGGTACTCTTGCCAGTGAGGGAGGACCAATGGCAGCAAGCAGTGGTCCCTTAGTGAGGTGTGACTGCCCCTCCAGGGTCGGACAGGAAGACCACGACACAGAGTGCCACGTCTGCCCGTCGACAGTGTCACGCCATTACTACCCTGCGTGTACGGTGCATGTAGAATAAGGTAAGTAAAAGTGGTCCTGGAATTGCATGTTGTCTTTAGCCCCAGTGCGATGGTTATGAATAACTATCACAAGTGGTGATTTCAAAGAGAATTCATATTATGATAAAGTTATTTTTAGTCAGCTGGTCATTTTTACCCATTAAAATATGACATATTTTGTTTCTCTCTCCTGCAACTATTTGTGTGTAAGGACGCACAGTATCACCAGGGAAGTCTGGAAATATCCCAGGAATGGGTGGACCAAAAACCAAGTTTCCATCTTCATTATTATTTTTTAAAGGAATTTTTGTTCCCAAATTCCTAATTTTCCAGTAATTTTAGACATTTTTATATGGTCCCCCTCATGATGCTTTCTTTCATTTTGTATCCAGACATGACACAGTTTAAAATAAAGACACACTCAAATTTGTCATGTATTGTCATGTTTTGATATATTTTGATGACAAAATTACTTTTATTAGATTGTATTATCTCAGATTGAAATCACCCGGCGTTAGTAATAGGTGTTTTGAATTTGGCTGGTAGTGTTCTAGAGGTTAATACCACAGGCCAAAACAAGATCAAGGGTGTGACTAAAACAGTGAATGGGTTCATTAACACACTGAGAGGAAGCCAATAGAATCACTGTTCCTGTTGATCACTTGATCATCTATGTTGTGCTCCATAGAAAGTACTCCATGGTTTAAAACGACCACACCATGATACAGATTCCTACAAGATAGATTTACAGTATATAAAAAACACGAGGACCAAGGACAAGGGCTTCGATGGACACCTATGGTACTTCATTGGCATTTTCTTCTGTTAGCCCTAATTAGATTTCTTCTCAAAACTCTTTTTTGGCTTAATGCCTTTATCAAACAGTTGATAATGAAAAGGCAGGTAAGGAAACTATGGGAAAACCAGATGAAACTGGAATCACGGTTATGTAGCATACCAAACATCTTAAAATTCAATACTGATTGACTTTTGATTTCATGGTATGGAATTGCCGTTACCTTCGATTATAGTCACTACATTGCATTGTTAAGTCAGGCGCAGACTGACTGGAGTTCTCAGAGTGCCTAGTTTTATAAGAATCTGAGACAAAATTTGTCATCTTTAAAATATATCTGATCTTGGCCTGCTTGTGCAACCATAATCTGAGAACAATACTTTTCAGCCATTTGCTGGTACATGTGTGATGTAATCACCTGAGGACAACACTGTCTGCCTGTCCATCTAACGATGCTTTTCCCAGGACATTTGCTACACTTAAAAGATGTACCTAAGCACAGCTGCACAACAAGAATACTAGGTGCCCCTATTACAAAACAAACAAACAACAAAAAACAAAAGAAAACAACAACAAAAACAAAAAACAAAACAAAACAAAAACAGTAGAGAGTTCAGCAGGTTGTCAACAAAGTAGACTTAAGTTCACAGCAGTAGGAAAGAGTGCACAGTAATTTCACCATTGTGTGTATATTATGTAAGATCACCTAAATATACTACCACAACCAATATATTTGATTGAGATGATATAATACACAATATGGCGCACTACACTGGAGGAAAGCTGTGGGAGGAGGGATAAGCAGATCAGAGGACGAGAGACCAGAGACAAATCATGGCAATCATTTCAATAAAGAGAAAGTAGTTCATAAAATTCAAAGCTCCACAGACCCCATTTCAGGCAAATGAGCGCTAAATACATAACAGATTCCCATCTGCCATCATCCGAGACTTTCAAACTCCTGATGCTGGTGGCAGATGAATGCACTATTAACTTTTTATGGGCAGAACAAGAAACAACAGTGATTGGATGATTCACTGTAAGGAGCAGGCTGTAAATTTAAATTGAAAGTGGGGAAAGGTAAGGTGTAGCTCAGCATAAAGAAGGAGTGGTGAATTTCAGAGTGGAGAAGGCAAATGTGAGTGAAGTAGAGTTTTGTTGAAGCCATTTATTTTGTAATAATACAAGTCATTACCTAATGCCATCATTCTAATAGCTTCAGTTAGTGTCTAATTTTTCCACTTTCATGAGAAAACAGAGCCCATATACTCTAAAGCACCAGACAAGCTTTGTCAGATTAAGCTGATAATTATTTTGACAAGAAATACAGCGATCAGTGCAGTACTACTATCTTAGTAGTAGAAATCACTGTGAACCTACCCTGGAACAACAGACTGCAGAGGGTACAGCAAAAGTATAAATAAAATGGTCAGTGGCCTTACAACAACCTAGGTCTTGTAGTTGTGCACATTATGATGACCATATATAGCACAGATAGATATAAATTTTGCAGGGTGAATGGTGTATGAACAAAGTACCTT
Source organism: Lates japonicus (assembly GCA_033238685.1). Classification (NCBI taxonomy): domain Eukaryota; kingdom Metazoa; phylum Chordata; class Actinopteri; family Centropomidae; genus Lates; species Lates japonicus. The sequence continues at coordinate 53,343 of BRZM01005016.1, forward strand.
CTTTGAAGATTGTGGTTCATGGTTCATTGTGGTTCATGCTCCATATTCTACAATGTTGTTGTTATTTTATTCATTATTTTGTTTTATTGACTTGCTACTACTACTACTAGTAGTAGTACTACTACTATTATTATTATTATTATTTGTTTTAACTTTTTATTGATTTGTCTTGCTGTGAAACACTTTGGGCTGCATGTTTGTGTGAAGGTGCATATATAAATAAAGTTGAGTTAAATGATGGTTTCTTCAAACCATGGAGGAATCTTCTTTAACCCTAAACCAATGTGTTTTCTTTAGTCTGAGCCTAATGACAGGTGGAACATAAAATGTAGAAAGTTCACGGTTGTACACCATCCTCCTCTACCTCCTCCAGTGACTTCTGTCGTTTAAAGAAAAGAAAGAAAGAAAAAAATATTCCTTAGTTAGTTCACACAAGCAACAAGTTTTCTCAAAACATATCAGCCAAAAAATTATCTAGGAGAATACAGGTTTGGTATGTCACATATATGTAAGCTTACCTTCTTCAGACTCTCTCAAATAAAACTTCATTCTGTTGGTTTAAAGCGTTCATGAATAAATTTAATTCAATTTGATTTGATTTATATCACGGCTAGTTACAAGTTACCTCAAGGCACTTTTCTATAGAACCGGTCTATATATATTATATATTATTCAAATTCTGCTTGCATTACTGTTATCACCTTATACAAAAAGGATGAGTTCAGTTTGTTCACTGCAACAGTGCCTACTCAGAAACGCACATGAAATTTCTCCTTTTCATACAGCCCATTAAAGATACTTTTCTAAGTGATGAGGATATCCAGGGATCTCATTCTTACAAAGCTATCACAGTATGAAGCTTCAACAATGTGACAAATCAGGTGAATTCTCCTAAACCAGAGGCTTTGTATTCTCTTCAGGTAACCACAGTGAATACACTGACATGCGATGGAAGTGTGTCATGAAGGATCATAAATGGCTGGGAATGAGGAATGATAACAGCAGCAAAAACTATTTCAGTGTACATGGGCACCTGACTATTGTGAAAATGGTGACCCATCCTTTAATATCATTAATAATTATAATGATAATTACGGCCTAGCCTGCTCGTTATCCAGTTTTCTGCCAGAGCATCAGGTCATTGGTCTATATTGCCCAATTTCCCTACTCCAGCAGTTCAGGCGGGATCCTAGGGACTCCTGAAACACCTGGACAGGGAGACGATGAGGGGAAGGCCTGACCCTACTAATACAACCTGCATTAATGGATACACATCTGGAGATGGTCAGCATAGTTTCAATATAATATCTGATGTCCAAACCACCTCAGCTGACTCCTTTCAACATAAAGGAACTGTGGGTTTACTCTGAGCAACTTCTATATGTCTGAGCTACATGTTTCCTCAGGTTAGGTTTGTAGATACAAAATGTGTGAATTACCCCATTATCCTATAAACCTAGATCTCAACCCCACAACCTCACACTGATTGTCACTACAGTTTAACTGTCCACAATCAGATGCTTTGCTGGAGTTCTTGGAAAACATCCTTGGGGCCCATGAAGAGTCTTAAGATGACACCGTACAATATAAGCAATGGTTACAACTGACAGAAATATCAATTCTTCAAGACTTAAAGATTTCATTTAAAGACTGGTTGAAAAATTGAAAAAACGATGATCATCTCATTTATTGCAAAACACCAGTCATCCTACTTGACTCAGTTAAAGGAAGGCGTTCACTAAATAGGCGAAATTGGTCTTTGGATTTTGCAGATACTGTGCAAGGATTTCATTGAGAAAGGCTTTGATTATTCATCCTTTGTGACCTACTGTAAGATGGCAGTGGTGATGCCTGTCACATCAGCATGTGTGCAACCGGTAACATTTACATCGTTTCTTACATTAGTGCATCATTTGAACAAGCTCTTCATATCTGAAATATGTCCAAATCTTTTCCAAAGCATACTACTTTCCAGATGGTGCTGTGTCTACAGTACAAATGTACAAACTTCAGTAATCTTTACATCCCCAGGAAAACTTTGGTCTCACAGCAGAGTGGCCTTCTTTTGCCACCAGCCACAGTATAAAAACTGTGATGGTATTGAAGTATCATAAAACTAGAAAGAGCAAAAGCTAGTCTCAGGCTGTTACCACTGGCCACTGCTCAGACAGCTGTACTTGATGAGGATGTGGCAACGCCACTAAAATGTTGAAATCCAGATATCTCCAGTGCAGTCAGTGGCAACATAGTCCTCACTGATACATTCAACTGCTGAGAAAACTACAAGTCAAGGGATATCTGAAGACAACACTTCTTTTCTAGCTTAGGTATTGAAAACGTCAGCATCAGCAAATGAGCTGAGATTTCTGATATATGCTAATATTCGCTAGCGTGTATGTATGATGGGAAGTTGTAGCTAGGATCTGTCATGGAAACATCTGATGATGATGTTGCAATTTTGATTACTGTAAAACATTTAACAACAACTGAACATGAACACATGTTGCCAAATAATATCTAGGGTTTCTTGGTTACATATATATACAATGTATTCAGAAAGTATTCAGACCCCTTCACCTTTCAAATCCAGGGTTGGAGGAGTGGATGAGCTGCTGGATTACATAAGAGGAAAATAGCCTTTTATCTATTATTCACATTGATTGTGGCTTTTCCACTTATTTCACCTTGTAAATGAAGGCAGTGAGGGAGCCTTTAATTTCTATTCCGTGTTCATTAAAGCATCAACTGTCTGCACATCCAACCATTCACATATAACAAATCCAGGAGAAGCTAGACAGTGTATTTGTAAAAGTTTGGAAAAGAGTGTTTTCTCCTTATTATTTTGTGTGTGTGTGTGCATGCATGTGTGATATATCTCTATCTTTATGAGGACCAGTAAGTTTTATACCCTTGGGAGTGAGAGGACATTTGGCCTGTCCTCCTGTCTGACCCCACATCTTCAAATGCTTGTTTGAAAGTCCAGACCTGGTTTAAGATTAAACTTATGATTGGATTAGAGTTAGGGTTAGGGTAAGGTTATGAACTTCGTTGGTGAGCCATGATGATCTGGAGCAGAGTAGTGGTCACTAACACTGCTATAGACCCATGCTGATAATGGCTGATAAAATGTGCTTTCTGATACAGGTATTCTGATATTTGATTGGTTACTTTTTGACTATATGAGTTCTCCATTAAGTTAAACCAAATTAGATTCAAACACCTGTAGTAATGGTTAGTGAGGCAACACACACACCTCTGGCCTGGGGCTGCTGCTTGCAGCTGAAACAGATCCTGGAGAGCTAATAATTTGGTGAACACTAGGAATAACAAAAGAGAAACTGATTACCCTGTAGTTTGTATGGATCCACCAATCAGTCAGTTACATCTAATTAGCATATGGTTCATATAATTATGTCCCAAAACATGTTTTGTTAGGTCACAGTGACCTTGACCTTTGACCACAAATTTTAATTAGTTCATCCTTGGCGTCCCAAATGAATCTTTGTGCAGAAGTAAATGAAATTCCCTCTAGGCATTCCTGACATATCACCTTCACAGAGTTCATGATTGTAGGATTGAAGGGCCTCTGGCACTATGTTCTCATCAGCCTTGGAATCAGAATCAGAATCAGACTTTGTCAGAAATGGTTTGCACATACAAGGAATTTGTCTTGGTATATTGGTGCTAAACAGTGATAGTAAACTAAGAGATAAGAAAACAAAAAAAACAAAAAAAACAAGAAGGCGTAAAGGTAAGAGCAAGAGCAAAAAACTGAAATACTAAGATAAGATAATCCTTTATTAGTCCCACAGTGGAAATTTACAATATTACAATATTATTTACAATATTAATTCGTGTACTATGTTTACAAAAGAACATAAATATAATTATAATTAAAATTTAAAGTGTAGAGTGCAAATTGAGGCATGAAAAGGAAGCAGGAAGTAAGCCATGAGAAAGCCATTCTGGTGTACACTCCCACTAAACCATGTATAAGTGAAGTCCCTGTCCTTGGTGTTATAGTAATAATGCAGTGGATGGGAAGCCAAGGAGACACTATGGACGGTCTCAAGCCTATATGCCATGCAGGAAAAACCCACAAACATGCATAATCCACACTCAAAGCACCTGGCCAGTCGCAGAAACCAAATCATTGAGGCATGAGAGTCGAATCATGCTGTGCAGCCGTGGAAGCTTCAGTGCATTCCTTCAGTATGTGGCAGGCTGGCTTTCTGTGCATCTGGAAAGGGAACAAGGAGAAGGAAAAACAACACTACATGATCTTTGATCAAGCTAATCATCATGTACGCAACTCATCGATGAAATTGGAAGATCAGTCTAATCAAGTGCTTCTCAAAGCCTAAAGTGGAACTTCCGAATTTTTTTAGTCATGTAACGTTAAAATGTAAGTGGTCAAACTGGGGAATGTACTACACAATCACATTTTGTACTGCCACGTCTCATTTCCATGTTTTCATTGCTACAACAGCTCACCTGTACCCTGGTTCGGTAATGATTTTCACAGAGTTGAGATGAACAGACCTCATCTGATTCAGGTGAGTATATGAAGGGCAATGGCCCTCTGATCCTCTGTAGATTAACCAGTCATGTCTGACTCCAGTGTGAGGAGGGAGGAGGCATGGCGAGGCGGCTGAACAACAGCACTCCAATTGTTAGTGACAGTTTTTCCCTCTACTCATGAGGGGTGAATGGTCAAGTGCCTGGCATTATAGGCTGCAGCTGAAGGACTGATCCAGGCAAACCAACAATCCCATGGTTGGCTGACCAGCAGGCATTATGGGCTGCATGTGGCAGGGACCAGCAAGCCCTCCTGTGTGGAGGGTCCAGCAAGCAAGGCTTGCTATAGATACTGAGAGGGAAGGGCTGGGTCTGGTGGTGGTAGAGGTGGCAGGAGTGGTGGCAGTAGCACAACTGGTGGTGGTAATTGAGGCTGGGAGATTGGCATAAATAGGTCTGTATTTCTCTTTAACATCTTTGTCCTTGCTGTGCTGGGTGTGGGCACATGGAAAGAGGACTGCTGGAGGTAGGTCAGCAGATGAGATGGAGGTGGTCTTTGTGACAGTGAATGGCTGTCGTGTGGCATGCAGGTTGTCTTGGTGACATCCCGAAAGTCTTGCTGTTTTTTTTTTTGTACACAAATTGCGTGCTTTGTACAGGACTGGATCCTCCACCAAAATCTGGTGCTGGATTTGCTTGAATGACTTCAAGATTGTGCTCTTCTCAGGACTGCTGCGAGATCTTTGAGGTGAGTACAACCACAGCAGTTTCACCAACATGAGCATCAGCCTGTTACATGGTAAATGGACTGCATTTATACAACACGTCTCCAATCCTGGTGACCACTCAAGGTGCATTCACACACACACATTCATACACCACTCTAACACACACATTCACACACCAGTGCTACATCATAGGCAATTTGGGATTCGGTATCTTACGCGAGAAATATTTCGGCTTGACCTCTTACCAAGGATGCCATCCAGCACATCGTCATGTGCCTCACATCACTCTGGTACACCTCATCCTCTTTCTTTGTGTGTCCTGAAGACAGAATTCTAGTACTCCTGGTGGAACAGGTACCCCAACCCTGAGAAGCTCATATAAAAGGACATCAGCAAAGGGCGGAGAATTTTCCTCGATAGTCACGCTGAACAGTTGCCGACAACTGGTGTTGAGGTAGTTGATGAGCAAATGGGGCCCTGGTGCGTCTTTTGCCACTGAACATGGGTTCCACTCCACAATGCCACTTATCAAACCTGGAGGTAAACCACTGTGGGAACCTCAGGACAGTTTGGCTTGCAAACATCAGTAAAATACCATCCATACATTCTAGAGATACATACACATTGTGTAGTGCCTAATACATTTTGATTCTTTGTTTCTGAAACTTTCATGTGCCAATAAGAGCCCTTTAAATTAAAGGTACCAAAGAGTGAATTGAAATGAATTAATTAGTGGTAGCATTAGCTGTAGGAGAACTCTTCGCTAGCACATGCCAATATTATGTCCACCTAAAATATCAAAGACAACTGGCCAGTCTACAATTAGATGTCTACAGTGGAGTCTACAGTCGCATAGACCAATCAAAACACATAAGTGTCTCCAGTGACCGTTGTCATGATGCGGCAGCTGGGGCCGCATCGGGGTGGGATTCAGGGATTATTTCTGTTTGTGTTCTTTTCGTTGCTGCAGGCTGGGAGGCGGGCGGAGGTTGATTCTCTGTGTAGCGATGACCAGAGCACACCTGCGCAGCTCCACACCTGTCTCCACTCCCTCATCACTCTCCCCACTTGCCTGCCTCTGTTTTCCCTTCCTCGCCAGTTCTTCATAGCAGTGCACCTCTTATCTGCCAAGTTCCAGGCTATCTTACTCCTCCAGCTGCTCCCGTTCCTCGTCCCTAGTGTGTTTCCACACTGTGCCTCCCCTTGTGTCCCTGGCTGTTTCTCGTCCTGTCTCTCCTGTGCTCTCCCTTGCTCCAGGTCACTCACGAGTCTCTCTGTGGCGTTCCTCAGTTCTCCCTGGTCCCTGCCTGGTCATCCTGGCTCTCGGCTCCAGCCAAATCCTCGGCCTCCCTCTTGCCTTCTACCTGCACCATTCCCCGGACCCACGCTCCCCAGTCTGGACCAGACCCTACCAGACCCACCCGCTCTTTGCGTGGCCTCTTTGTGTTCTTCCCCAACCCTTCGGCCCCTTTTTCTGTGGACAATAAAAGCATCCTGGTGAATCCGCATCCCTTGAGTCACTCCCGCTTTTTTTCAAGCTACGGCTCCCTAACAACCGTGAACTTTTGCACTACTAGACTCAACCTCTGCGAACAGGGACTGTTTGGATTGTTGGAACACAATGTTCTGTTCGTATTACTAATCCAAGAGAGGTTTCACTCTGCGTTCTCGTTTACCAACCAGGAGTGAGCTTTTCAACTTGCATCTTCACACCCCATAATCATGTCTTACCATGAAACTTTATTTTTCATTCCCTTGTCACCATCTTCATTCCAGGCACCATTGCCTTCACTCAGCTCACATAGTAATTGGTACCTTCAATGAAAGAGAAAGAAAATAGGTAACTCAGGGATGTAGGACAGCCTAAATAACAAAGAAACCTCAAAATATCTTTGGATAACTCATAGCTTTTGTAGTAGCATAGCAGCTGTGATTGCCTCTATGTAGAATATATTTCATTTCCTGGAACCCAATGTTTCATCGTTAAATTTCAATTAAAATTAATCAAGGAAAACTAACTTCTAAGTAGTTGGAGCAATATCAACTAT
>BRZM01005016.1:61281-75449 GCA_033238685.1 Lates japonicus
CCACTCCACACAAACATATATCAACAAATACTGGATGGATTGCCATGTTACATTCATGTTTCCCAGAGGAGGAACCCAATGGGTGATCCCCTGACCTTACTCTAGTGTAACTATGAGGTTGACAGTTTTGGTTATTGGTGACATGTCTGGACAACTATTGGGTGAGTTGCCATAAACTTTAGTAGATGTTCATGGTACCCAGATGATGAATTTTAATGACGTTGGTCGTCCCCTTTGGTGATTTTTCATTGTAACCAGCAGGTCAATGTTTATACTGTTTTCTGTGAAATATCTCAACATCTGTTATGAACTGGAACAGAATTTCATACTGACATTCAGTGTTGCCAGAGGATGTATTTTAATTGGCATTTAATTTGGAGCCCTCATCAGGTCAAATCTTTATTTCATGCAATGATTTATCAATCAATTCAGTGCTAATTAGTCAATGTCAGCATGCTAACACAACATACTAAAATAGTGAAACATTATACCTGTTAAAAGTCAGCATGCTAGCCTTGTCATTGTGATCATATAAATTTGACTTTAGCATTTAGCTCAAAGTTCTGCTGTTCCTAGGTGCAGCCTCACAAAGGCGCATGTATTGCTATAGACTCACTGAATTCAATTAGCTATTTTTATCTATTTCAACATTCATTTCAATTCATATGTGATTTATTCTGCTCTGTCCCCCATGTTCTGAAGTCCTAATTATATTCCAGAGGTAAAATGGAGTTTGATTGTAAGTGATAGATTAAGTTTCGTAATGTACATTTTCTCACCAGCCCACTTTTACAGATTTGCTTGCTATGCTGACAACCAGATGCAGGTGCATACATATAAGCATGAATCCAAGCTCACAATCCCACAAACAACACTGAAGATTGGACATACAAACACACACACACACCCACACACTGATCAGATTCACTTTTTTAATTAGAGGCAGAGCTGCCTCTCTCCCACTCCCGCTCTTTGTTTTGTCTCACGCGGCCTCCACTTGCGACTCATGGCAATCTGTTCATTGTGCCATGATATTAGGTGATTAAAAATCACCATATTGGAAGATGAGGAGACGAGAATGAAAAGGCATAAAAGAGAAAGAAATGCTGTGGTTGTTTCACCGGTACCTGAGGAGAATGTGGAATGTGCCAGATGCATCTGGCCTGCTACTGATATTCTAAGCAGCTTGTGTGTAGTGAAAAACCCTCCATAAAATAAAGAGAGCAAATAGATAAACAAAAATCACAATAACAACCCCCAAGACAAACAAACCCCGTGCTACTTGTTCTAATCTACGTTGCTGGTAGATACTTAGAAGACTGGTGAATGCGTATTTCTCCAGTGTGTGGTAGCAATAACAAAGCCCCCTCCTAGTCACAATGCACAAATAAAAATGGTGTTTCAAAGGATATCAAGAATCAGACTTCCATGCTAAAGTAAGGGAGGTGAAGTGTGCAAATTGATAGGATTCATTCAGCAGGCGTTACTTCAAAATTGGCAAAAGAAGAGATAATTTATTTACTGTAGTTGAAGGATAATGAATTTGCTATCATCCATGGCAGCAATGTGTAGCCTAATGGACAAAGAGGAAACAAGTCACAGCGGTACGCCTGCATCTGTACAAGACAACAAATACACCAAAACCCTGCACAGTGGGGACAGTAAGCACTTGTTAGCTTTCACATAAACACGCCACTTTTCAAACATGCTTCCTGTGAGGATGGCAGGTAGGAATGTGATGAAAGCCCAAAACTCAGCCAACTCCACAAATTCCTCTGATCCATTTTCACTGCCTTGATCGCAGTGGTAGATGACACAAATATAAATCACATCACAAGTAATGCGCTCACCCATAATGGAGAAGATGCAGTCTGAATTACAACACTGTCAGATAACATACACATACCATTTCCAGTGTTTTCAAACAACAAACACACTATTCATCACAGATTATCAGATTGTGAGATTGTTGACTTATCACATACCAACAGAGTCATTAAGCTTGTTTACAGAGAAAAACAGTGAAAGCAGGAGACTGAAATACAAATAACCTTGCACATCAGGTTCCAATTTGTAACAACCACTGACACTCAATACTCTTTTATTAATAAAATGTAAATAGAATATATGCTTGCATTATTTCAGAATTAAATGTTGTGTCATGTAAAATACATTCAGTGCATTATATCAGCACACAAAGTAGAAAGAACACTATGGTCTGACTGTTGGAAGGAATGTAGAGCTTTATCTCTGTGATCGATGCGTATCTTTATAATTGAGTTTACTTATTTGAACTGAGATAATTTTTTTTCTTTTGTTGAGATTGTGTGAATTAATTTTAGTGACATTAGCTTTAAAAATTGTCACAGTTTGATGGGAGGACGGTAACTCTGATTGATACAACAGTAAAATACTTGCAAGTCTGCAAGCCTGCCAGAATGCTGTCAACTCAACATTGACATATTATCACCTTATAAAGATGTTCATTGTGAGCAGTTGTTTATTTACTCACCCAAAAGACATTGAGTAACTTTTGCATTCATTCTGACTTGTGTCTATGGTGACTCTCTTTTGAGCTTTATGAGTTTTTGGTCTCCACCAACTCCTGAGAGAAATATCTGACTTTTTACAAGCTAAGTGCTCCACTGTGTTCACCACCTAGCCTCTAACTGTGTCTGTCTGCTGTTTGATGCTGGAAAGGTAACATAGTGGGTTTATATCTTTCATTTTTTGGTGAAAACAACTCTGTTGCAGCGGGAAATGGGGTTAAAGAGAACACTGAGAATAAACTAAAACAGTAAATTTGTGGGTCACAAAATCAAAGAGGGGCACTCAGTCCTCTGTAGGTTCTCACTAAAGTTTTATCACGATGGAGCGACCACTGTCCCGCTGCACACACATAAAATATTGACTAGTACAGTTTAAAGAAAAACAAGAGTCAAGTATTGTAGTATGTCTACTGTCAGAGTTATGTTTTTTGGGTATTGTGGCAAGTATCTCTGGGCTCCTTATGCTCAAATCTATCACACATGATGAAATGTCATTGTCTTTTCTGAAATGCTGTTGTGTTTTCTAAAATTTCATTGTGTTTTGTGAAATGTTGTTTTGTTTTCTGAAATTTTGTTGTGTTTTCTGAAATGCCGTGCTTTGACCTCCAGGGCCACCGTACACAGGAGTTTGCTGGTCTATGAATACTTTTGCCTGCCAGATCTTCTTCATATTGTGAAGCCATTTTTCTTCTATACGTGTTGATCTGTTATCTTTAACATAACCTGCATTGCAGCAGGTTACATGTGCAGCATAAGTTACCATGGTGATATAACCCAATAAGAAGTGGACCCGTTGTAACCCTGAAAACCCAGCGTTAAACCTGAAAATGCCTTGCCAAACCCAAATCCTGCTTGGTAGTAGACAGACAAAGTTAATGTCTAGCTGGTAAGAAAGCACTTGAAAAATGTTTTAAAAGGAGGAAAAAAGAGAGGAAGAAGAGAAGTGGCAAAACAAGAGGATGGAAAAAATAAAACAAAATCAAAATAGAAACAAAAGTAAACTTGCCTGTTATTGTGTGTGTGTGTGTGTGTGTGTGTGTGTGTGTGTGGTAGGGGGGTGGTATTGTATTACATTAACAAGAAGAACAAAGACAGTGTGGAAATATGTCTGTTCCTCTGACAGCCATGTTCCCATGACAACTGTTGTTCTGGGTGACATAGGCGGAGACATACTCACAAGTCATACTGGAGTTGCGAGGATGCATATAAACACACACATGCACACACGTACAGAACCTCCTTCTCAGCTTGACTCTCCACTTTTTGCACCAAAAAGTATTTCAGTCCTCCCCTGCAGCCCATCTCATCCCTCCTCTTGTGTTTGTTCCTTCTCTTTCAACTTGGGTGGGGGGAAGGGGTGTCATTTCTAAAATTCCCACAAGTCAAATGACAACTAACATCTAGGCCTTTGTGGTGTTTCAAAAAGCTTTTGTCTTATAGGCGGCCTCCTTCTGTCTCCCACTTCGCCCTTTCATGCTGTTTTTGTGCGTTGTTCACTTTCTTTCTTTTCTGCTTTCTTTCTTTCTTTTTTCTTTCTTCGGTGCTGCTTTTCAGCACAGCAAACACTGAAAGGGATTTAATCGACAAGCGGTGCTCAATCAGCCAACAAATCAGCTCATTTGTCTGTTTGTGACTTTGCCCTGAGTCTTTTTCCGTGGCTGCTTCTAGCTCATGCTGGTGCTTTTCTGAAGCCCATCTCTGAGACCCCCTCACACTCACTCACTCACTCACACACACACACACACACACACACCATAAACACCTCGCAGGAAGATGAGAGAGACAGTTTATAAAGTCAGTGATCTGATACTTTTTTTCAAAAGGATTATGATAGCTTTCAAATCTGTGCCCATTAGCACTGTAAGCATATGAGACACCATTAGGGGATTCACAAAAGACTGGAGAAGGCTCTCTTTTCAAAGAATTCATCAGGTAGAAAAAAGGGCTGTCGGCACATCTGATAGTGGCTTATTGCAGGTGCAAAAGAGAATATGTATATGAATGTGTACCTTGGGGAGGGGGGAGGGGGGAGGGGAAATACCTCCAAACTGCTTAGTAAATAAATCACTGTGTATTTCCTGGCATCTCTACCCCAGAATCTCATCAAAGTACAGTACTATCTACTATTTAGTTTTTGCAATGAGCATCACTGCACTGAGACTTTTCCTTTAGTTGGTGTAAAAGTTTTTGTCTGGCTGTAGTGGCTGCATATATTACTGCTGAATTAACTGCAGCAAAGTAAGTGGTTGTTTTTTCTCCCAACATATTTTTTGTGTTTCTCAGCTCATATTGTCATTACAAAACTAAGAGACTTTGTAGAGAGAAAACCAATTGTAAGAGAGATAAAAAATTAAGGTCCAAACTCTGTTTTCCCCAGCAGTCATGGTGATTCAAAGCACATTTTGTATGTTTTCAGTGTATGTTATATTAAATGTTTTGTTTCTTTTTTTTCATTAATTTAAGAATAACACCAATTTATGAAACTGTTTCAAACTGTGGCCTGCTGTTCTGTACCATTTACAGTATGGCTGACTGAAGGTCTTGTTATTGACAGAAGTCTGTTATGATCAAATACCCAATCATTTTATTTACCCTTTGCCTATTAGACTTCATTTCAGCACCATGCACTTTTCAAATAACCTGCCTTGCCTCATCTAGGGCCACTGATTATTATCAGATATCAAAGGTCATAGCGGATTTACATATGCTTTATATTTACATAGTCAATCTATATTTATTTATGTAGAATCCTGTAAATTTACTTAACTGCAAACTAAGAGAGAGAAAATTTAAGTTTTTGTAAAATACTGTATTTATCTTTTTGGAGGGCCAGAGTTGACCCACAGGTTGCTATTTGCCTATGGCTGTTAATGTGTTGATGTTTTGCAGGTAATATTTACCATGTTTACTATCAACATCATCGTTTGTCCTGTGATGAACCAGTGACTGTATATAAAGATAGACGACATGACAGCTCTCCAAAAGTGAAGCCAGAACATTTAAATTGCCCCCTGGAAGCAGTCTGCATAAACCCTGCCTCCTCCATGTTAGCAAATCAGATATGGGCCAAACTGAAAAATCAAAGTACACACCAAATATATTTTAAGTAGTTCTTATCACACTGTTACTACCTGTTCAATACTGCACAGACTGTGGCCGTACCAGTGCAAAAGGGTAGCTCTTGTATTTTGGCTTAATTTTTGTACAGTGGGAGGAAGTGTCGTCCATCTTTATATACACTCACTGTGATGAACATGAAAGTCTGTGCCATATTTATATACTTCAAAAAATGTCAATCTGCTGGTAGTGCTACATGAAGTCAGATATTCACCAACATCATGAGACTACATTGTTGAGGAACTGTTGACATACTGTTGACATATTTCACTGGGTAAGTGAAAACTTGCGGTGCTAGATGAAAAGTCAGAGACACAGAAGTCATCAGGATCCATCCTCTGAGCTCTATAAATGTCTGCACAGAATGCAGTGGCAAACCATTGAATAGCTGTCAACATATTTCACTCTGAGCCAAAGTGGTGGATTAACTGACCACCATAACCATCCACAGCTGCTTGTGTGGCTATAAACAGAGCACAGTGTCATCCAGCGCCTCCATTTGAACGTGCCCTCATGGCTTAAGTGTTTAAGATGAATTTGAGCATCTGTTAGTTTTTCTCCCACTTTTTTGGCTTTGTCTTTCATGTGCTGACACAAAGATAAACAAATCTGGATGAGGATACAGTTTATTTTAGAGCTGTGCGCAAACCCTACCCAGGACCAGGAAGTCATTCTAACAGATAATCCAATAAGCCGGTGCCATCCTGTTCCTGGCAGGGCTATGTGGCAGTGTAGCTCGGTGAGTGAGAATAGTAGCGGGGGGAGGGGCAGGAAGTGTCTCCTCACCTCTCTGAGCCCTACTGGCTCCCCCACAGCCACAGCTACCGCCTCCTGCCAAGTCATTCATTAACCCCAGCGGAGGGGACTGCGGGAAAGAGAGAGGAAGACAGGGAGCGGAAGATGAGGAGAGCAGTGTCTCTGTGGGAGAGAATGAATAAACTGATGGAAGAGATAAAGAGCAAGAGAGAGAGACAGAAGCAGCTTGTGAAAATGCGTAAGCAGTACTGTCCAAACACAGTAATCCAAATGCTATTCTTATTCATACATCTTGGTGCCACTGTCATCAATCACCTTTTCCCTGTTCTTCCTTAAATCAACCAATATTTGAATCACATTGCCAACAGACTGCTGCGCAATGTCAGTCCAGAAAAGGACTGACAGCACAGCAGTGAATAGAATTCAAATGACTGGTGAAAAAGTATTCAAAGTTTCTGCATGGAAGAACTATATTTATGTTGGTGAATCTGAAAGGAAGCTGCATCTTATAATTCAAGTGAACAGTACAGATAAGAGCAGGAGCAAAGTGAGAGCACAATTCTGAGAGAGAGGGAGAGAGCACAGAGGGGAGCAGTGTCATTCTTAAGTAGAGAAGCTGAGAATAAATTTAGAGTACGAGAGAAGAACAAAACTTCTGGACCACCAGTGAGTTTAGAAGTGAGAGTAGAGAAGGGGAACTCGTGGAGGAGGAGAAGGAGGAGGAGGGGAAAGAGGAAAAAAAAAAGGCTGGAGGGAAAAGGAAAAGGCCATGTCTGTGAGACAGGAGCAATATGGTATTTTAGTTGTCAGCCAGAGAAGTGAAAAGCCACACAAACACACATGCATGCAAACACGCAAGCACAAGGCTATTTCCTCCCCTTGCATCCTCTCACCTTTATGGTGTGTCCGTTGTGCTCGCTGCAGCACTTGCACACACTGAAACAAACACACACACCCACACCCATACACACATTCAGAGGGAACACTCTCTGATCCCACAGTGAGAGTGAATGGAAGGCCACTGCTTGTGTATGGCCACCGGCTCTGTGCTGCTCTGCTCCCGAGTGAGAGCCGGCTGTAGATGGCACTATAGCACTGCAGAAACACTCTGTGTTCTCACACAAACACATGTACACACTTACGTACATACATGGACATGTGCACACATGATCATGCATACACGTGAAGGAACCGCTTTCAGATGCAGACAAAATATATTCCAGTACTCAAGAAACAGCAGTGTGTGCGATCATAACTAGCATGTGTGTGTCTCTGTGAGTACAACATGTTTCATGTGTCATGTGTCTTCCATGACATATAGAGCATGTACTGCGGCACATGCTCCTTGACAGTTTTAAATGTCAAATGTGGATAATAATGCAGGGATTATTTTTTGGTTTTTCTCTGTATGTCCTGACAGCAGGGGATGGCACACACTGAGATTTCTGCACAGACACACAAACACAGAGAGAGAGAGAGGGAGGGAAACACGAGTCTGTCCACATGCATGAGAAATACATGCTAGTTTCAGTTTCTGATCATTATCATGAGACTCGTTTCAAATGACACTTTATCTGTCCAGTGTTGCTGAGTCTGCAAAATGTCACTGGTACTGTTGGATGCAGACACACAGTCAGCGTCTCACTCTCTCTCTCGCCTTCTGTCTCGAGAACAGGCGTGCTAAACTCTCGCATTGATACAATATTGAGATTAACAAAATAACGAAAAGAAAAAAAAGAGGGAAAGACAGACAGATTCCGAGAACAAGTGTGAGAAAGTGTGAAATGCAGATAATGAGAGAGAGAAATCGACACCGAGGCATGCTGAACTACAGGGCCTGTCCCTCTCAAGCTTGGAGAGTTCTGTTCAGAGGCACTGAGTGTTCTGTTGCGTTGACTAGAGGAGAGGGGAAGGTTGCTGAAATAGATGACTCGCTCAGGGCTGTACACACACTCAGAACAGATGCAACCACAGCACTTCCTTAATAGTGTTCCTCGCACAGTAATAGTGGGAATACATCTGCAGGGTGAACGTACGTGTGTGTGGGGGTGTGTGTGTGTTTGGGTGAGTGACTGCATATGTGGATTTCAATCTCTTTGAACTCTTAACTTCTAAGCTCAAAATGAAGTTTGAGCTCTCTGATGTGCAGGTTAAAGGAGTGAGGAAATTTGGGCAAAATGTGCACAGTGTGCATGACTGTGTGTATGTGCGTGTGTGCATACCTGAATGTCTGCACAGTCATTGAAAATTTCTTTTGAACGTGACAAGGGATAAAGTACCACAAAGCCTGTTGGGTAGTTCCTCTCTAACTCTGATACTTAATACCTGATTGAGCTTATAACATTTCTACAAATATTTGAATGCACACACAGATTTTGTTTGTGGTAATTGGTAATTTAAAGGAATAGTTCAACATTTTTGGAAATTCAGTCACTCGTTTTCTGTCACAGAGAGAGATTCACATCATACATTCTTTGCTTGTTTTTTTTTAGACACTTTGACATGAACAAAGTTAATGTCACAAATTAACATTGTACCTCCTCTGTTTAGCAAGAGAGAGAGACAAATGGCTATTATTGGCTCATATCTGTAGCTAGAGACACTTTACTGAAGAGCTCAGTGTAGTTTTTTGATTAACTGTTGTTCATTAAAAAGTACTTCTCAGGTATGAAATATAAAATAACAAAAAATAATAAATAAATATAAATATAAAATAATAGCCAAATGGTTGGGGCGCGTACCACATGGGTCTAAGTGCCCTGAGCAGCTGGTCCCCAGGTCAATCCCCGGTCCGGCCGGCCATTTTTACATCCCTGTCCATAAATAAACAAGCTAGCACAAGAGCTTTGCCACTGGCTAGCTACAGAAAAATTTAACTTCTGGCCCAATGTATGTCTGGGTCCTCGGCTTGAGTCTGGCCCATATACTACATCTGGGCTGATTCCGGAAGATTTTCACCAGAACTAGTCCAGATGTGCATCCGATAATCATGCTGTATATGGGTCAGACTCAGGCTGTGGAACCGGTGTATACTGGTCCAGAAGAAACACAAGCATGTGATCCTGATTTCTTTTTCTATCTGCCATGCTAGCAACTTTGTGATCTGTACTTTTTAGTAGGTGCAGCAGTTTTTTGAGCTAAAACCTAAAGTTAGCATGCTAACAAGCTCTTAATGCACCACCACATTAATGCAATCACCATCTTAGTTTTGTGTGTTAGCATGCTATTTAGTTACCATAACTAACTAGCACAACTTAACATGGCTAAAAGTCAGAAAAGGGATCACTAAAGTAATTTGTAGGCCAGCCCAGAAATTAGCATCACCCTGGTTCCCTTGAAAAAAAGCCAATGGGATTTTTTTTTTTTTTTTTTGAAGCCTAAATACAATCGCCACAAGTAAAAAGCTAATGTTAGGCTATAAACAAACTTCAACACGGTTGTATGCCTTCAACATCACCACCACTAAGCTTCCAACTTGTAATTTGATTTAGTGCCGACGTCTTCTACAAAGTCCTTTCTTCTTAGAAAGTTAGTGATAGTTTGCAAGAGCATGAGTATAAATACAAGACTGTAAAGGCAGACTGGTGAGTACATCATCGCCAACTGATGTTGTCACATTTAGTCCAAAACCCATCAACTTTGGGATGAGGTAACCAGAAGTGCTAAAATGCTATGTTACATCCTGACTCATTCTGCAGCACTCTATTAAAGTCTGTAGAAAATTTGTTGATGGTTGGTCCAATGGTTGCAGAGATATGCTCAGTCTGGACCAAAATGGTAGACCATGATACTGCCATCCCTAAAGCCATGCTGCTAATGTGACCAAAAATTTTTCACAATACATGACTGTTCCTGACTTTAGCTCAGTAATTAAGACATAGACAATGTGTATTGGACAGTAATATCCTTCTTCTCACCTAACTCAGAGAGGTATACAAAGGAGCATATTTTCCAAAATGTTGAACTGTTTCTTAAAATGTAGCAAGTTTGAATTCTATTTAAAAACAATACATACACTACCTGCAGAGGTTTGGCCTTGCATTGTTGTGTAGAATTCTGCATTCCATTGTGTGAAGGCCCCCATATGCTTTTTGAAATAATCATATACTATGGCATCGGAAAATTTCAAATGAGGGTCCTTTTCCTCACAATGACCCATTAGTTAAAGTCTCTGACTCGAAAAAGGATGCATGATTCATGAGCGAGCTGGAGAGCCGATCCTATTTTTAAGTCCACACTGGACCAGTCATTTCCATAAATTTCTGTTTGCATATGAGTGGACTGTTAGGAGCCCTCAGCCAAAGGGCCAGGGGTGGAAGTGGTCCACTTGTGTTGAAAGACTCTTGATGTGAAATAGCTCTTCTTTTCTTTTTTTTCCCCATTTCTCCATCACATCCATTTCTTCCATTCCAAACCTTGGCCCTGCTTTTTTGCCCTTCCACCTGCACATTCTCCACCTGCCCTCTTACCTACCCCATGCTGTTGTTATACCTCTATCAAACACCTCTCCTCTATTTAACCTCCCCACCACAATCTGTCCATCCTCATTCAGCTGTATTTCTCTCTCTGTCTTCACTGTCTCCATCCTAATAATTTCCCTTCCTCCTCATCTCCTCTTCCTCACTCGATCCTTCCATCCATCTCTCATTCCACTCCATCCCATTTTTCTCTCTAATCCATATTCATGTAATCTCTATATGGCAGCCTGCAGCTGCTGTTAGGGACTGTTACTTTGTGATAAAGGTCTTGAAAGCACGCCTGATTTACAGTAATAACTTGGGATATATCCAGAAATACCATTATCGAGGCATACGCACACACACAGACACACACACAGCCATTTCCTACCTCCTACAGCGCCACTCTTCTGTCCTTATCCCACGGTAATTTTCGACATGGACTTTAGCTGAGCTGCCAACAATCACATAACCAACAAAAATATGACTTTTAATATAACCTCATGGGAGTACATGGGGTCTGTGTGCTTGTGTGTGAGCATGTCTTTGTGTATCCATTTCCTTTACACTTGCATGTTTGAAGCTGTGAGGTAAATGGGAAATGTGGATATTAAAGAGCCATCAATTCACGCAGCAACGAGGGAGAATTGATTGAATTTGCTCAGAGCTACAATAACTACACAGGTACTGAGAAAATTCAAAGCTCGCTTGATGCACGAGGTGTCATTGCCAAAGTCGTGTAGTAAGCCAGTGGGATTTGATACAAATGAAGAAATTTGTTCTGAACAGCACAATTAGCTGTTGTCATCAGGGATCTCATGATTTAAGCTATCGTCACCAGTGGCACTTTTGGTGTGATTACACCAGTGAGACCAAACAGCTGTCACACGAGAGCATGGGATCAATAATGTAAGTATATACACAAATACTATAGTTCAGCATGCATGAGGCATTGATTCAGACGGAAAGAAAAACAGAACTAAGCAATTCACATATGCACTTTACCCTGAAAATGTCCTGTCAGTTTGCCAATCCATAACCTATTCATAAAAAATAATCAATCTGTCATTAATTATCATACAATGGCAAAGAACACATGCAACCTGTCTCTACTTTGCGGCACCATCAGTGAAATATTGTCTTTGATAAACAACCCCCCCCCCACCAACCAGAAGCACAGAGAAGACCCAGGACATTAACACACTGAGAGGCCCAGTGTGTTTGTTCTGTCCAGACACGTTCTGGACAGATGTGCAAAAGTGGAAATGTGTCTGTCTTTCCAACACACGAGTGTGATCTCCTCCCTCCGTCAGTCTGTGGAAGTAGTCAATACTGAGTCTGTCCTCAGTGCTAATGGGTGAAGTTACACTTTGCAGCTGTGGCTCAGGAGGTCGCCCACCAACCAGTTGGTGGTTCAATCCCCAGCTCCTCCAGTCCACATGCCGAGGTATCCTTGGGCAAGATACTGAACCCCAAATCACCCCTGATGTGTGTACATCGGTGTGTGAATGTGTTAGGGAGTACTAACGTATAGAATAAGTGCTGTATGAATGTGTGTGTGAATGGGTGAATGTGATCTGTAGTGTGAAGCACTTTGAGTGGTCAATCTGACTAGAAAAGCACAATATATGTACAGTCCATTTACCATTTAAATTAACTGTGGGTCTCTCTGTCATTTCAGACAGGAAGAACAGTGGCACCACCAGTTTTAACGCGTACGTTGTAAAGTTTGTCTGATCCCCTATCAGTGCAAATTCTGTCATTTATTCACTTCTTTTGAGCTACCTGTTTAAGTTGAAATGCCAGAATTTCAAAAAAGTGGAAATATTGGTTTTTCAATAAAAACAAAATGCAACACAACGAATGGAAACTGACTTAAATAAACCATGACATATGTATAGGAGTTTTAGCTCCATTGAAAGGTATAAAATTAGACTAAACACGACACAAGTCAACCAATAAGGAGAATGTAATGGTCCTCAAGTTAATAAGTGAAACATGCATAAATGCAATTTTTCCATCCCATTTGGTGCCCTGTTCCACTGCAGCTTTGATGCAGAAAAGGGGTCCACAACTTTACCTGCAATTTTGTCACAAATGTCTGAAGTCTACAAAGCATCATCTGGATAAATCAGAGTCATTTTGGAAACAAGCAATGTGGACAGGTGAAGTTAAAATTGAGCTTTTTGGCCAAAAAAAGAGAGCAGTATTTATTGAACAAACACTGGCTGTTGAACATGGGGTTGGAAATATTCTGCTTTGGAGCCTTTGGAACAGGAAACATTGCATGGACAGAGGGAAGAATGGATTTCAGTAAATATCAGAAGATTCTGGATGCAAATGTTCTGCAGTCAGTCAAAAATGTGAAACTGAAACACAACAACAGGACGATGACCCAAAGCAGACTTAAAAATCCACCTTGAACCACTTCAGGTCAGTCGTCATGCTAAGCTGGGCTAAACACATTTTGTACATGCAGAGACAAAATGGATACTGACTTACCCTGTGACTGTGGTTTTGCCCTGAAGATCCCCAATTTCCCAGAATGTTTGACCTCAAGTGGTGGAGGGAAAGACTTATCAGTCAGTGTTCTTTTACTTGCTCTGCTTGCCCAGAATCAAGCTGAAGTTCCTCCAGGGATATATCTTACCCATGGATCCTTCGCTTTGTCTCCTCATCAGCCACCAAGGGAAAGGGCCAAAAAAACTTTCACCATGCTCCAGCAAATATCCTGGCCCCCATTTCGCTGACAGAGATTTTTACTGCGGTGGGCCTGGAATTCACCAGCAGAGAAAATGCAATACAAATGGCAGTGCGTAAGCACATACAGGCATCTCAAAATGAATATTTTGGAAAAAATCCTGATGGGCTGCTCCCATCTACACTACACCACCATGATAATCAGTACCAAAGACTGAATGTGACTTACAGCAATTTTGCACGCCACAGTCAGAGGCAGCATGTCGCCATTTTCCTCTTTCATGGACATCTGCACTACAGAATTTGCAAGGTAGGTGAGGGATTATCCCCATGTTTATCTGTATTTTTCTCAGCAGAAAACTAATGAGACTTTTTGAACACGCCCCCCCCCCGTGCTCTAAGCCTTCAGTTTCCATGTGTTTCAATGCTTGTAGTATCCTGTCGCTCTTTTTGTCTCCTGATGTACTCACAGTTCTTATCGAATCTTTTAACATCCTCTACTGCAAAAAAGTTTGGCATAGCATTATAGGCTAATGTTAAGAGAGTTTATAGAACAGCTTGTGCACCAGAAGAGATTGATAATGTGCAG
>BRZM01005030.1:0-24854 GCA_033238685.1 Lates japonicus
TGTTTGTGTGCATCATTTTATACTATAAATCACTGTAGTTGTACCTGTGTCGTGGCGAAGGCTGTACTTTCCAATTACTGGATTCCATTAGCGAGCATGGGAAAATAAAAGAGAGGATAACATGTCATTAGTAAGCACAAAGGGCAGCACAGTGCTGACGCAGACTGTGCAGAAGCAGAGTAAAAGAGAGCCTATAGGACAACCCTGAACAGTTTACCCACTGAAGCTTGAAGTAATGACTACATACTGCAGATGTAGGTCAAAAAAAGGGGGGGATCAGGAGAGGCTGCTGTTAGAGAGAGAGTTCAACTGTAGGATGTATTGATTTAATGACACAGAAGGCAAAGTGTAAGTACAGCTCAGGGTTTTTTTATTGCTGAGATTCACCCTTCTGTTTTGTGTGTTAAAGATGTTTTTTACTTCTACTTCTACTTCTTACTGCAACCTTTGCTAAACCTTTCCACTAACAGTAATTGTCCAATCGTTGCTCAGCCACTGAAACTGTGCAGATCAAGTTTGTCAAGCTTCAAGTAGCTTCCCATTGTTAGCCTAGCACGCTAAGTGCACAGGTAAGAATAATACTTCTTTAAAAAATCCACTTTCCAAATACCTTTTTGGGTTTTTTTTTCTTGCCTTTCCAAAACAGAAAAAAATGCAGACATAAAAACGCCACAAGAACAGTTTGTTTTAGCTCTAAGCTAAGATGCTAATGTTAACTAGCAGGCTAACTAGCCTACCTCCTACGTTTGTAACCTAGCGTAGCTGCTAAGAAACAGTATAAAATGAGGTGGCTGTGTTATTTTGTGGGGTTTACGTGTTATAAATAGCCTTTACTCAGTACTGAAAAACCAACTTGGAGCCTTTACATGACCATGCTAACGTTATATCAGAAGTTAGGCTAACTTTAGCGCCTCCTGCTAACTTCCCCTGCTACTAATACTAAATGCATTGTTTTCTCGTCTTCCCTGAAACCTTTTCTCTTGCAATAATGATAGATATTTTTTAAATACTAGCACCCTGCTAACGAGCTTTTATAAAAATTATTACACAACGTTAGCAAGAGACAACAGTCTGATCTTACAAACGTTTTTTTCATGTAATGCCATAGAATAACACCAGGGCTAACTAGCTTAACGTCGCTAAACAACAACAATGCTGCTCCAGTATTTCACTGATGAAAATATAGCCTTCTGTTAGTCTGTTATCATCAATATGGTACAGAGTTAGTATGAAGTTATTAAATGTTACGTTACAACTCCTTTACAGGCTTTTCAGTTTCAAACAAGTCTGCTAAACGCATAAAAAAGCTCACACAGTTAGCATCGTTTAGCTAGCTGCAGCTTCAGGCTAAAAATGAGAAGTTGCTCTGCAATCATGAACATTATAACAAAAGTTAGAACCAATTATGTGTGGCAAATCTGACACTCTTATAATTAGCCAGATTTCCATCCAAATTTAGCATAAATGTTAGGCAAATATCCAGAAAATGAGCTAAAGAAAACAATGATTAATGTGTCAGTTAATGTGTTTCCATCCATGACTGTTATGTGAAAGTTAAGAGTTGGCTCATTGAGATAAACAGGTGGTGGAGCTGATTCTCTTGTCAACCGCCAGTCACATTTTTGGCGTTTTTTGTTTGTATGCACAGTTGCTGGACTAAAATCTTGACAGGCATAGCAACAGTAACTAGTGTGGGTTAGTTTTGCACAGTTAAGTTCAAGATGGTCTTGTATATGTCTCTGTGTGATCACTCACAGTTTAGTAAACCCAGCTGTAGCAGTGATGCCAGGGCTGTTATGATCATGAAGGTGAGGAGCCCTCCACGACGTCCCATCAGTCCCACCGCGGGGCAAAGTGCCAGGCAGGTTGCCACGGCGATGCCAGCCATAGTGTAATAGTCCGCGTGGCACAGAGCAGTAGGCTGGGCCTCGGGGTCCATCATACTGCGGGCAAAGCAGTGGTGGATCCCGTAACCTGTCAGGCTGCACAAAGACACACAAACGAAGCGATAAGAGTGCGGACGGGGAGGTGGTACCTGAGACATGCGTCTGCCACGGGGCGAGTGAGGTTTACACTCACATACATGTCTTCATGTCTCTCTGGAGGACAAGCTCATGTGTAATTCATGCTCTCTCAACACAACGGATGTTGGCTTTGATTAGCAAAGGAACTGTACAAGCCCAGCCACAAACGCAACACACTTACGAGTTGACACACAGCACCACAATGTTTTTCCACAGGTTCCTGGTGCTCATCATCTTGACAATGCAGGTCCTCTGGGGTTTCTTGTGCAGCTCCTGCTCCAGCTCTGGTAGGAAACATGAAACGCACACCTTGAGACCTTTTCTTTCAGAAGGTAATGAGAGACCGGCCGCTAAGAGACCTTTAGCACTGAGAAGCTAATGTGCTGTGGGGCCTTTAGATAGATATGGGACATCCCTTTGCCCACTCTCATCATCTATCTGTCTGCTTGGCCACCGGGAAAGGCAGAGGCAATGAATCAAACACGAAGGCAGGGGAGGAAGAAGTGTTGGTGGCAGAGAGAGGAGAGATGTAAGAGTCTTTGAGGACTCCACAATTGCTAGACAATTACTCATCAACATTTGCTGTGTAGTGCTTCTAAAATATGTGAATAAGCTGCCAAGCATCACTGTAAATTGAACATCTTTGGGTTTTGGACCGTTGGTCAGACGAAAGCAATTTGAAGACGTAACCTTGAGCTCTATACAAGTGTAGTAGAAACCTCAGTGGCTGTCTCATCTCTTTGGCACTTGTTTGATCAGCTCCCTAACCCCTCTATACGTCCAGTAATGTTCAGTTCTTTAAGAGTTTGTATTAAAAAACAAAACTTGCAAGCCCACTTGTAAGTGGAGATGGAGGGCATGCAGGTTAAATAATTAATAATTAATATAATAATAATATATATATAATATAATATAATTATTCTAAGTTATTTATACGGATCATTTTTATTCTGCTTGGGCTTTCAAACAAATTATAATCTGGAATATTAGGCTCCATGTAAATGCACCTAACGAAACACTGAATCGAATAGGTAGCTGACAGATTCAATGATAAAATAAACTTAAGTGGCAGCCCTAAATACAAATCCCACTTTATTGATCTTCCAGTGAGGAACTGCATTTGAACCTTTTAAAGGAGGATGCGTTTCTGATTGCAGTTGCATTTCATCATATGAACTGGCTGCTTGAACCCACATGTGAAGGGGGCATCTTTGAGCCTTTATATGTGAGCTGGTGTTTGTGTGTTCGTTGCATGTTCATTTCATCACACACCAAGCAGCAGCTGCAACATAACATAGATGATGATTTAAAATAATTTTTGCTTAATGACGTGAATAAAGCAACAGAAAGTATAAAATTCATAGCGTAATGGATATTGGGAGGATCCTTCATCTTGTTTGTCGTCTCTCACCTGTAAGAACTCCACTGGGCTCGGTTGTCATGTCAACCTGGTTCTTCCTGGCGATGTGCAGCATCATGGCTTTGGACCGCCTGTAGTGCTGGGTGGCCAGCAACCAGCGCAGTGACTCGGGAAAAATCCTGCAGAAAGAGAGAGATTTGGAGAGAGCAGGCAAAGATGGATGAGAACAGAATGTGTTACAAGAGCAAGAAGAAACAGACAGAAATGGGAAACGGGGGGAGAGAAGAAAAACAAGAGGAGAAAGAGTGCATTGTTTGTAAGTCGTAGCAGAGGGTGCTCAGTACTGTGTAGTGCTGTGTGTACTGTACAAGCCTTTGCCTGGCTCAGCGTAAGAAGAATCTGCCCCCCCACCACCACCACCCCACACACCTCCCTCCCCCTGCTGTGGATTTCCTCAGAAGGTGGGACTCACCAGACGTAGGGCAGCATCAGAACGAAAGGGCTGATTATGACGATCACGGGACCTGCTGGGTGTCGGTGTGACCAATTGCGGCCTGGGCGGCCACCCCTGGCATCAATGTGCCCGCCACCATCAAGCAGCCTGTAGTCATGGAGAACCTTAGCCTGGCAAACAAACTCAATCTAGGAGCAAGGAGAGAGAGAGAGAGAGAGAGAGGAAAAGGTTCAGTTTCACGAGAGAAAAATGGATTGTTGCATTGTTGCTGCACCAGGGGAGACGAGTAAATTATGTATAAGCTATAGGTGTGTGGATGTGTCTGTGGATGTGATTACCATCATAAACTAAGCAGCAGCCTTAATGGCCTGGAAGAGTGTGATGTGTGTGTTTGTTTAACGGTGGAGTCAGTGTTGAATTTCCTCTCTGAAGTAGTGAGGACTCCTATTACTGATCCTTCCCATGAGAGAGAGAGAGCCAGAGCGCTAGTTTAACACCAGACCTCTTTATGAACTTAGGATGGACTCCACGTCGTGGTGGGTTCAGCTGCTCGGTGAGCGTCTCGCTGTAACTGTCCCTTAATTTCCACCCCCCCTCACATGACTACACTCCCCTCCCTTCCCACTGACTGGCCTGTAACATGTTACAGTCCAGATGGCCTGGTCCATATGGCTAGGTCTTTTTGAAGGTGACCATTGTTGGTCGGTGGGTGAGGAGGGAGGAGGGGACTTACTAACCTGGCCTCATGTACTCTCACTTCTTATTGGAGGAGAAGAGTCAGAGGGAGAGAGAGGAAAGTAGGAAGAGTAGGGGTAGAATACAAATTACTTTTCCCTCCGAAGGGCATGAAAAAGTCTTTCCATTCATCAGAGCAATCACTGTAGGAATGATAATAAAGACAAGTAAGAGAGGGAGGGAAAGGTGGAGGGAGGAGAAGAATAAAGAGACAGGAAGATGATGAAGATTTTCAGATAAGAGCAAGACAGGAAAATGATTCAGTTAAAGCAGGAAGGCCGAGAAGAAAAAATCTTACTATCAATCCCTTCATCTCTCCTCTCTTCTGCCCCAGACTTACAGTTTCTCCAAAAACCTTCCCCACAGGATCCAAAACAGATTACTCTGACCCATCATCCTTAACGGGCCGGTCTCCTTCTCCTCACTCTTAGACAGTGGTGTAAGAACTATTTACACCTTTTACATGAACAAAATACTTTCACACTCTCAGTTTTTGGATGCCAGCTCTTGCTCTTATGTGGTCTGAGTACACTTAAGATGCTTACAAATTAAAATAATGTGATGTAAAAGTAGTAGCAGTGTTTAAAAAAAAAAGTCTTGCATTAACGTTTTTACATAGAGGAGAAGTCCAGTTCGCTTAGATCTTGTTTATGTGCTTCTGGTCATTATTTCTCTCAGTTATAATAACGTTGTACTTATAGATCCGATCTAGGAACATGGTGATGTTACTGCAGTAAAGTTCAGCGTGGCACAAACTAACAGTCCCAACAGATAATATCAAACTCTTAATTGAAGGTTAAACACCTAAAATATCTGTATTAGCCCCCAACTGATGTCAAACTTTGGGTCGAAGTTGACCGGAGTGTGTGAGTAATGTTCCTTAGGTGAAACAATGAACGTGTCAGCTGAACTCTCTTGTGTGTGATGGATGTTCACCTAACTATCTTACTTTGAAGCTTCATATGCAAGTTGTAATAAACCGTAATTATCCTTTAAAGCTTTGTAAGCCTCTGTAGTGTCATGGTGGAGCGTGTTACCGTCTTTCAGCTCTTTGTTTTGGTTTTACAGCACATGAACTGTGTGGTTCCAGCAGCAGCAGACAAGCTTTTATACACCCTGTCCTGCACCAAACAGCAGATGGACAGGATAAGGTTAGTGACTGCTGGTTGTTTATCAAGTAACCGTGTGCTAACACATTAGCCTTGACAACTTTATGAGGTGATAATATGTCAGTGATGTGTTTTCAACTCATTCCACTTCCCAGAAAAATCAGTGAATGCAGCTTTAAGTAGTATTCTAATTTAATTCTACATTTACTCATTTGACAGGTGCGTTTGTCCAGAGCGACTCACAAGTGGACAGCTCTAATACTTCAGTGCAGTCGGAGACCCTGATGTAAGTATATCTTATTACAGGAACATCAACTGTTGTTGGGTAGTTTGATGTGTAAAGATTGTTCATATTTTATGAAGTGATTCATGTTTTGTCTGTGAAACCTTTGTTAGCAAAGCAATTTAATCTGTCAGCTTAGTGTCTGAGATGAAGAAATCTAAAGTGGAAAGTGGCAGAAAATGAAAGTGCTTGTTTACATGTAGTGGATTTAGTGACTTTCCACCACTGCTGTCACCCCGTCTGTCTGCTCGGACAAACAACACAGCGCCGTGTCTCTGTGGTACTTCTGTCCACAGCAGTCAATATGAATGGATCAGACAGAGCCGCACACAAACACGCGCACACACACACACACACACACAAACTAAAGAAATCAACTGTACTTTGGCAAAGGCAGTGCATCCCTAAACCAACCTCACAAAACAAAAACCACTCCCCGACTCTCTGGGGAGGTGTCTGATCCCACTGACTCTACTGGGATATCAACACACACACACTCAGGCTCACTCACACTCTCTCTCTCTCTCTCTCACACACACACACACTGGCAGGACCTTTGTTTCAGCTGAGTGGAATAGTTCTCCTTGTGCTGGGTGTCACTGCTCCCCTAGGCTAGTCTTCCCTCACCCCCCCTGCCCCCTCTTCCCTCTTGCTCATCAGGGCTGAAGTGGCTCTCTCACCCCTCTGCAAATCGACCATCCCCCACCTCTACTCACCCTCCTTACCCCCCTTCCTCCTCCTCCTCCTTTCACCAAGCAGCTTCTCCTCAGTCTTTACATCTGAAAGTGAACAGTTGCAAGAGGGTTCGCAAAACAAAAAACTAGAATGGAAGAAAGGGGCTGTAAAAACAAAAGAGAAGGCAACAAAAAGCAGCTGATCTAATGCCAATGTAAGCCCTGATGACAAATGGCTGACAGCAGCACCACACACACACTTTTTGTTGTCTGCTACTCCCTCGCTAACCTTGCCTGGGGCATGAGAACAGAGTGCAGAGACAATTGGCTTTCTAACAGCATGAGTTCGGAGCGAGAGCCGTAGTCTGTGGTTTGTAAATGATGAAAATGTATCAGGAGGTGGCAGCTGGTGATGAGAAGAGACGTGCACTTTAGATGTAGATTTGGGGAAAGGGAGAAACCCGCAGAAAAATAAATTACCCACAGAAAATTAATTAGTGACAATGACGCCAAAGTTAGGAGGATTCATGCTCAGGAAACTAGAGATGTTTTTACACAGTTTTCTGGAAATTCATCAAGTTGAGATATTTCAGTCTGGACCAAAGTGGTGGATCATCTCTGCTGCACTTTGCCGCTAGCATGGCTAAAAAAAAACGAACAAAGCCCCTGGTTCAGCCTTTCAATTACAAGAATTCTCTGCTGTTTTGTGTTTGCTACGAATATTAAAAACCTTTGAGGTTTGGATTGATGGTCAATAAAAGAGAATTTAAAGACTGAGCATTTTCATTACTTTCTGTCTAATCTTCATCCACTGACCTGTTCTTTTTTTTTTGTAGGAGGATGACTTCATAGAGAGGCAGGGATCGGAAACAGATAGAAGGCTTGACAAGGGCACGACATCACAGTAGGTTTCCCCAGCTGAGTCAGCAGGAGTCACCCCCCCCCCAGCTCATAACAACACACACACTCACACAAACACTAGTATACATGTATCCTGTCTCTGTCATTACCTAAAAAGTACTCGAGACCGGACAGGAAGAGGCAATGATATTAACCTTGGCTCACTAGTGTAGAAGCAACTGCAATCTGATTCCTGTGGGTCCATACAAACTGCACCAAACATTCACACTCTGTAGGGTTGAAAAGTAGCACTGAAAATATGCGTAGCTTGCTGCAGCAGCTCAGCTTCACAGCACGTACAATGGATTCCAATGCTGACCCAATTTTCAGGGAAAAACATACGTCAACGTCTATAGAAACTTCTCAAATGACTTCTGCAGCACAACACATTTTCCTGTGATTGTTTGCTCCAAATCAAAACTGTTCTTTCAGGTCAAAATCTTGATGACTGAACGTTTGTTTTGCAATCAGGTCTCAGGTCTCTTAAAAAAAAATCAAGTCTCTCAGCAGTCCAGCCTCATGTCTTCATTTTCATGAAAACATTCTTCAACCTGCTAAAAACAGATTTTGGTGGCAGCAAAACAAGCTCTAAACACGGATGTAAACGCGGACATATCATCAACTTTTATGTTGATTTAGCAAATTTGTTTGCAAGCAGCTGCCTAATTACATACAGAGGCACATTAGCATTCATGTGTTTGTATGTTTGTGTCCTCCTGATGAATATAAGTTCAGTATTCACTCTCCTTTTGGCTCTGTTTTTGGTCTCTACCAACTCTGCAGTAACCAGCTAATCTCTAGCTTTGTCTGTCCACTGCCCAATATTTTTTTGGATGTTTTTTTTTGCTGAAAATAGCTCCCAGTTTTTGCCGAAATGTGTTGAAACTTAACCAAAACAGTATAGTTGCTGACCATAACATAGAAACAATGAGTATAAATAAGCTAAAATGCTCTGTAAAGCTGAGAGGAACTGCAGAGTCTGGTAATAATTCACTGTGGGATCATCACTGTGATTCACAAATCGATTGATAATGAAGAAATATTGATTATTGTCCCTTGAAGTGTGACTTCAGTTCTTATAACTCTGCATCTCCACAGGGTGTAGCATAGTTAGAATTTTTTTGTGAAGCAGTGATTGTTGGGAACATATGGAGCTTACAGATCAATGTCAAAGTAGGAATAGTTTGATGTTTTATGGAAATTTTGCTTCTTTCTCACAGTGTAACTGCTGTACACCCAGGCTGACTACAGCTACAGCTTTTCAGTAGAGAAAAGGTGTAAATACAAGAATATTTTCCAGAAGAGTTTGGACAATGGACAGCTATGGTTGCAAGACAGTAGTCAGACTGAAAATGAAAAGCAACACAAGGAAGAATCACGAGCAGGAGGAAGCTCTGTCTCAACAGCTCCCAGAGGATGGCCCAGAGGTAGGTGCTAAATTACAAACTAATAAACCCATGCAGAATTGGTGCAACAACCAAATATGCACACGGCACACACATCAACACATTTACATTAGCAGAGCAAACTAAAGCTTGAGTGGAGTTTATTATGCGCTGCGTGTTGCAGGGAGATAACCGAACGATGAGAGATTTCAAATGAGCCCCGAGAAAATGAGCAAGTGAGCAAGGGTGCAACTGCTGGTAGTAATAAAATGGTAGTGAGGGAGAGAGCAGGAGGAGGAGGATGGGATGAATGGAGCAGGAGAGAGGAGAGTCAGGGAGAGAAAATGGAAAGGGCCAGAGATGCTGCTGGATTTAGAAAATAGAAATTCAGCGCTGCATTCACAGTGACAGAGGGAGAAAGGAGAGAGCGGGCAGAGAGAGTATTTCCAGGGGGAGATGGAGATGATAACACGGATGTAACAGTGCAACCACAGCAAATACACATACATACTTACTGTATAATCATCCATAATACAGTATCTGCATGCTACATGAGTATCGCAGTGTTTCTTTATCTGATGTGCAGCCTATTTAGCACACAGCTGACTCTACAGTCATTTTTACATTACATTACAGTACAGCTGTAAGGTAGTGATATGTCTTGTGTTATTTTGGCTCTGTATTCCAGCATGTTAGGCTTTAGAAGAAACACTGATTCTGTTGTTAAAATGCTGGTTTTCACCTTTAATTTGAGGGTGTTTACGTTCATAATGGGTGTAAACATCTGGCCCCTTTTTACACACAGGATAATGATCCTAAACACAGAGACAAAGCAGCCAATCTGTTTTTATGGCCACAGACGAAGGTGCCTGACTTGCTAGGTTAGTCACGTGACTAACGGATGTGTGTCTAATTGTGTCTAATTAAGGAGCAGAGGTGGAATACACCAGGGATAAAATCAAGTGTCTGTTGATGCCTGTTAGCCGAAGCCTTCACAGAGAATTGGACACCAAATATTAGGAATATTCCAGTTTATAACAACCTCAGGCATCATTTCTATCAGTTAAGTTAATTATATTGTACTCACGAAAACACAGCCACATTACTACAACCTAAGGGTTTGGTCAGATGATCTTAACCACTTTATTTGAAGGTAAAAATGAAAGCGAGTGCACCTGAAACATCGATCGATCCCTTCACTGAAAACTGTGTCTTTAGGCCAAAGTTGAGCCAGTAGGTCAGTTAGTAAACTATGATGGCCGTTTAAAACAGACAGTTTGGGTAATATTTTAATGTTAGCTTTCTTCCAGATAAGATCAGCCAAACTTTTGGCCTGGTTACAACCTGTCTGAATGACTGACTGCTTGTGTTTCTTGCCTTATAGGACCCTGAGCGCCCCTGATCTTGTTCAGTGTCAGAAATGATGCTGTAAGCTTGGTGAGTACAGCCTCATTCATTATTATTATTAACATTATTACTGGAAAGGAATGAGGCCAAAACCACGAAAAGACATGTTTTAGCCCGTTAAAACTTCGAACATCTTGTTTGTATACTTACAGGATCATTGTTGAAAACTTTGGCTACAAATCCCCCGAGTTTGGATGAGAACACCTTCAAATTAAAGCTGAAGGTTAGTGCTTCAAACTCACACTCAGTGTTGGGTTTTTTTTTTTCAATCCAATGTTCCAGAGTATAGAGCCAACACAACAAAACAATGTGTCACTGCCAAAAAAACTGATCGACTGCACTGTGTCTGTCCTACAGGATGGAAAAGAGACTCCATTGTGCGTCTCTTGGCAAACAAGAAAAGGAGAAACAAGGTAAAGTAATGAGAAATTTCATATTCAGTGTCCAAGCTGCGTCTGTCTTGTTTTAGTGAAACAATGAAAAATTGCAAATTGGGTTTCATTACCTTGCAGCTCGTGTGCTCGTACAATATGTTTTCACCCTTTGAGGATGTCTTTATCGGAAGCTTCAGATGTCTTCATGATTCACCGTGGGCTGTTATTCGACATGTTTTTACCGTTAATGGGACGGCAGTGTCTATTACCTGCTGTCATAGTGTGAGTTCACATAAAAGCGAGTCATTCTGTGGCAGTGAGCCGACTGTTCCTCCTACTGTCTGCATCTACACCTCACACAACCAACAAACACCTCATGCAAACGCCCTTTTGTGTGCATGCATACAATCTGTTCTCTCACACAGAGACACACACACACTCTCAATGCTGAGCACACCACCGAGTGAAATATAGAAAAATTGTCTCCCATTACGGGTAGTTGTAGTTGACAAACAGACAGACAGAAGAAAAATGATTATAGCGTGAGTGAGTGTGCGTGACATGAATGAGCAAACTGTAGAGACACAGACGGATAGGAGGAAACGTGAACTGGGTGTATAGTGAAAAAGAAACCAACTGGAAAAAGATAAATCAGTCAAACTTGAGTTTCAGTCTCACCTGACCTGAGATCTGATGCATTCAGTTCCGTCATTACTAGAAATCTGATTTATATCAAAGTTCTGTTGTTCCTGACTTAATACTTAGTACTTAATATTGATTTATGTCAAGTATACCACTGATGTTACGTTCTAAAAATAAATGTGGGCATTTCTATAGGAAACTAGGGAATTTATGTACTAGTTAATCTTTATCTGATTGACTGCTTTTGAAATTAAACACAATACTCTACAGCTTGTACCAAGTTTGTATCACAAACTTTTCTTGGTTAATATATGAGGACGAGTCTACATTTTAAAAGAGTTCAAAAACAGATAACAGGCATGAGTTCCCTGTTCTGAAGATTGCTGAAGTTGCACTTGTCATTTGTAGATGTTAACAGTGTTTCATTAGTGAAGTAGAATTACTTTTTATGTGTATTTTTTAGCTGTACTAGCTCTGTGGCTTCAGGGAGGGCAGTGTCAGCCTGTCTGTCTGGATCAAAGCTTTTTATCCAAACTGAAATATCTCATCTCTTGGATAGATTGTCATGAAATTTAGTTCAGACATTCGTGGTCCACAGAAGATGAACCTTGGTAAACATTATACCTACTAACCATCAGCATGTTAGCTATGACTGTGGACATTTTTCTATTAGCATCTTTCTTACCGCATCTTTTTCTTTGTAGTGCCTAATGACTCAATGTAGTAATCAGTGAAATTCATCTTAACTCTCACCTCTCCTCTGTTGGAAGAGTTGTCTTCATCAGACTTTGAGACTACATCTTTTTCACTTTTGCGTTCCCAACTCGCTGTGACTTGGACGTAAAGGGCACGTACCATAAACAGCAAGATTATTTGTGTGTTGTTTGCCTTTGTATACATCGCAGATTAAATTCAACTTTCAGGAGTGTCTCGGCAGACGGCTCGGAGGCGTACGTTTTGTTTGTTTGTTTTTAGAAGCAGTTCAGCGGAGATTTATATGGAACCCCTGCCGAGAGGGACAAAACCCGCCCCATCGCTCAGAGCTCAAAGTCTGCCCTCGCTCCACACATAATGTATGACTAATCTGTGACTGGCCTGAAAGAGAGAGGAGGCCTATGGGGGTGGGGTGGGGGGGGATGCTATAAAGGAGGTGGAGGGCAATTCTTGAAATGAAAACACTGTAATCCAGGTGGTGTCATTTTGATCACCTAGGCCAGTTGCTCATCTACAGATCATGAGGGAAAATATTTTAGATGGGGAGTGGGGGCAAGGGCCTGACTTACTTCTGTGGTCTCTCACTAACAATTGGCACCAATTTGCCCCATAAACCTTAATAATAAAAGCATATAATAATGCATGTCATGTAATTTTCTTACTTAAGCACCATATCCAGTAATTGAAAACATTTATAAACAGCTGAAGTGCTAACATTGCATCCAACATCGTCCTTGATGTTTCACTAGCTTCTGCATCTTCTGCACAACTTCATGGCAGCATTTTTAATATGTCGTTGTACCTGTTGGTCTCTCCTCTGCTCCTGATATTTACTAACACTCTTTCATTTTTGCTGTTGAAAAAATGTCAGTGCCGCTGGCCCTCCCTGTCCTGCTTTGGTTACAGCTAACTCTGAACCAGCCCCTCTTACCGAGCTGGTGACATTTAACCGACAAAGGTCTTTGGCTTTGGGGAAACGGTGCTAAAGCTGCTAAAAACAGACATATTAAACAACAATATTAAAAGTGTGCCATCCCTGTCCACACATACGGGGTGAACCACAAGCCTAGATTTCTTCTGGTACTAAAGCCTGTAGCTGTACATTGGCTCTCAAAAACAAAGAATATAACAAAATATGGCATTTTAGCATTTTAACATTCATCCAAGAGGAATTAGAAAGTGTGTCTAAGTGTACTGACAACTCTTTAATGTTGTGTAAGTGACAGAAACCTAAAACCCCAATCTTATTTCCATCATTACCCCTGATTTATTAATTTTTTCTCATTGTTTAACAGGCGCAATGCACAATACATTCATTGCACCAAGTACATCTTAAAAACTAATTTCCTCTCTGTAGTCCCTGATGTTTTTCAGTCCAACAGTCTGACCAAACAAATATTGGTAATCAATAACTAAAAAAATGGGAAAACTGAATCATAAAACACAAAGTAAAATTGTTTATTAAGAAGCAGAAGAAGGTAGAAGGTATCCTAGACGCTCCAAAAAAGAGAATAAAAAAGTAGATATTTTCCTCTACATCCCTTCCAAGGCTCCACACATTAATGGTGGAGCCTTGGAAGGAACAAAAATGGACAGAGCAAGGATGAGGAAACACAGGTAGCATAAAAGCAGAAAGAGAAGAAGCTGACATGAGGCACGAGGAGGTGGAAGCGTGTACTTACTGAGCACGTAGAGGGAGAGAGCGAGGCCCGCCAAGCAGAAACCCTCAAAGAAGCGCAAGGTGCTGAACATGGTGACGTTTACAGAGAAGGCAACACTCAGACCAAACACCAGCATGAAAAGCACCGAGAGAATCAACACTGGGTGTCGACCAAACCTTAAGGACAGAGGGGGAAAAGACAGAGAGAGAAAGACGCAGCAAAGTGTTTAGAAACTGTCACAAAATGAAGGAGAAGAAGCTTTTGATGTGCAGCCGGGTGAAAGAGATCATTCCAGCCATTGTTTCCCTCAGACTCTGTGGACTTCCTGGTTTAAGGGGGGGGGGTCATTAGGCCAGTGGGTCAGGTCAGAGCTGAGGCCTTGTTGCCCGGCGCATTTCTTTACATTGTTTCCATGGCTACTGATCCCAGACACAATGCAGGGACTTTTTTTCCCACGAGCCAGCTCAGGTGGTTCACAGGGCCACAGACGGGATCACAATGAATTCAACGGACAACGGCGGACAGATTTGAAGGGTCATTTCACCAAATTACAAAAAGACATTTTCTCACTCAGCCATGCAGATAGTTTTGGTTTTAACTGTCCCTAAACTGAGATTTCTGTCTCAACAGCCACTGATGCATGAAGTTTTTCTTTGTGGAACTCACAGCTTTATGAAAAGAATTTATTAGCCACATGTCTTTTGGAAAATGATCTCCAGCTTACTTTGGATAACCCACAGACTGAAGAAATAATCTGTGCTAAAGGACTAACTAAAGTAAATAATAACAGTGAGGTCTGTGAATTATGTTATGGGGTGACAGGATAATTGGTTGCTCATTTACTACGAGAAATAGAAAAGGCAAAATGTTATTAAACACAAACTGTATGAGTGTGTATGAAGCCTCAGGTATCTGAAGCTGAGATATCTGAAATACCTCAACATCTATTAGATGGTTTGGCAGAGTGAAAAGTCTTGACCACTCCTGGGTAAATTTCCATGAAATCTGCTTCAAAGATTCATTCTTAAAAGCAACTGTGCCCCAACACATCAGTAACAATCCCTACTGGTCCAACTGGTGAACATTTACAACAGATAGTTTGGGTAATAATTTTACTGTTTGCCTTTGTTTTCTCTTCCAGATGTGTCCAACCTGTCTGATCTTCTGCTTGTGTTTCTTCCCACATTGAACTTCTCCTCTGCTGTTGATTTTGGTGAGTACAACATTATCATAACCTGTGGCTAAAACTACAAAACTAAGTTTGGATAAACCTTTGAGGCTGAACTAAAACACTGGTAGAAAGGCACAAAACAGAAATGAAGGGAGGCAGCGTACCAGTCAGCCATGACACCCATCACTAGATAGCCAAATATGGAGCCCACCAGCAAGGAGAACTTGGCAATGTGCACCTTCCAGGCCGAGTCACACACCAGGTTCCACTGAAACAGAAAGAGAAACAAAGGAATATTAGCCAAGTTTTCAGAGAAAACCACCCACAGCAAGATAAAAGGGAATTAAACATCAGCAGCTGAGCAGTTTAAATCTGAAAGAAAGCTGCACAGAAACAAAAAGAAACGTGGGCTTCTCTCATCAGACATCTGTCAAAACTCTTTCTGCTCTCTGACTCACTGTTTTGATAATTCATGAGGGCTGATGAGTGTGCAAACATGCTGCGGACACTTTTAAAATATTCAAATGTTCATCTTCAAAGGAAAAGACAGGGAAAAACATGGAAGCATGTATGTGTGTGTGTGCGTGTGTGTGAGCGAGAGAGACAGGAAAAGCAGCATGTGTGTGACGCGTGTCTATAATAAAAGAAATCAATAATTTTCCACTCTTTCCTCTGAACCACATGGGTCAATGCGCACAAACACACTGCTGCAGCTCTCAGCATCTGAAACTCAGCCAAGGACACATGTGGAAGCACGATGTGTACTCTATATTTGTGTGTGCACGACCCTGAAAAGTACCTACAGCAGCCCAGCGAACCGAT
This sequence comes from Lates japonicus, assembly GCA_033238685.1. Classification (NCBI taxonomy): domain Eukaryota; kingdom Metazoa; phylum Chordata; class Actinopteri; family Centropomidae; genus Lates; species Lates japonicus. Next base: position 15,716 of record BRZM01005030.1, read on the forward strand.
TCATCTGTGTGTGTGTGTGTGGAAACAGTGTCGGTGTTAAACAGTGATTTACAGAACTCTCCCGCTGAGCCTCCGACTGTGCAGAGGAGCAGAGAGCGAGAGCTAAAGGAGGTGATTATTGGTCATGATTTGAGTTATGAAATGGTCAGTGATGGTGAAGGAACACAGTCGATGGGTTTATTATGTACGGGCTATTAGCAGCAGTGTTATCAGGGAAAACAGATACGGCACACACGCAGAGCTGTGTGATCATTTAACATCATTTTCTGACTTTCAGTGGGATTGTATCACGATAATACGATCGAATCATGTCTAAGTTGGATTCCAAGCAAATTACAATAAAGGCTGCATTGCTGTATTAACTCATTAGGCCAGGACTGGGGCAAAAATGAGCTGCTGGACCCTTATATTTATTGACAGTTGACATAAAAGGACACAAATCTGCAGTGATCCAATAGGTGTCTGGATAAAGACCAGATGTAACTAATCCAGATTAAATACAGTTTCTTTATCAACGTCAGCATAAAATTCAGATTTTCTGCCATTTCAGTCAACGAATCAGCCACTGAATTAGCGTTTTAGCATAACTATGATCTGTGGCCACGTTTAATGGTTGCAGATTTAGTTTGGAAAAGGATTGGTAATGGGAATCAGTGTAGGTGAACAGTTCAGATGTCAGGAGGGAAAACAGTGCATCCCTGGGTTTCTGGTTATGGGACCGTTGCCCACTTTGTCCAGTTGGTATGAATTTAACAGTATGAAGCAGTTTAATGAACCGAACGTCTGATGATTGATTTTCATAATGTGATGAATATACATAAATGTCAAAAAGCAGTCTTATTAATAGTGCCGTACCGACTTAGAGCATATCAACCAGTCCCCACACACACATACTGTACATGCCACAGTATTGTATAACTCCAGTTATCAGCTGCTGCCTTCACACACACACACACATCCTCTCATATTGAGGTCAGTGGGTAACTTGTTAGTCAGCTGTGATCAGTCTCTTGCTTTAAACTGAGGCTGTCTGGCAGTGATGATGATGATGATGATGGTGAACAGTGATATTTTTTCTATCAGAGAGATAACACTGTGGGTCTATCTGGTGCTCACTCGTTACCTTGGTAACCACATTCTGACTAAGTCCCGTCTGCAGCTCGAGCCTCCACTCCTTGCAGGAGCACAGTAAACCGCTGCCGTCGCCGTATCCCTCCCCGGTGCCGTTGCCCTTGAGTTGCAGCGCTGGCGCTCCTCCGGTGACGGTGACCGGCGGGGCTGCCACGGTCCAGTTACTCTCGTTCGTGAGGGGTTGCACGCACGTGCCATTGGGCTGCGCCAGGAGGAAATAATCCGAAAACTGGCTAAAGCCGATGAACAATGCCGGTATCCAGGTCAGGACCACGAGCTGCTTCTGGTGTTTCCCGAAGCCCCCCAGAGACGGCAGAACCGAGCCGTCGATGTGCGGTAGCAGCCGGGGCGCCGGGTGCTCCAGCGGAGTGAAGCCGTTCTCAGGCGGGTGGTCCTGCGCCTCCGGCCGGCCGGCTGCCATCACGGCCCGGCCACAAAGAGAGCAGCTGGGCGCAACAGCGGGTGAAGCAAAGCCCCCGCTCTGTTGCCGTTCGCGCACTGTGCGTTAAGCCCTCTGACACAAAGAAAGCCCACAGCGCAGATAAATCCTGTGTGTAGCCAGAAAAAAAGCCCGATCCAAATATAAAAGAGGGGGTGTCCGGTCCGGTTGAGGCGTGCAGAGGCACCGAATCACCGAGCAGTCGCCCTCATGGCGAGGGGGGCTCGAAGCGACCAGGGGATGTCCGAGTGGAGAGTCGGGGCAGTGTCAGGGGGAGAGAGCTGTGGAGAGGCTCCCGGAGAGGAGAGGACTCGGACAGGCAGACATGCTCACCAGCATGGGCTTCATATTCCATGAGTACAGCTGCTACAGCGGGATCCATCCATGTGGAGCTGAAGTGGGCCAGGCCTGCTGGTTGTATGGAAGTGGAATACGGGGCTACATCCAGACTGGGATCCACTAAGCATCTGCTGGTCCTTCATCCACGAGCGCCACAGGTCTCATACCTGTCCAAAATGTGACCTCCTGGAGGTGCGCATCACTCAGCTCCGCAAGTCCACCACAGTACCCGCGCTCCCACTCATCACCAGTCCACTTCAAGGCTGTTGAGTTCAGAGACGCGGTGGTATGTGCTGCTCGGTTTGTCGCCGTCTAGTCAATGGGACACGGTGCCAAAGCGGGGCTTGGAGCTTGGAGATGGTGGAGGGAAGGAAGGGGGGCAAACCCCGCCCTCCTTCGGTCGCGCTATGAGCTGCGATTGGAGAACCTTCAAAGGGCGACTGCACCACTGACGGGCATCTGCAGGCAACAATGATCCCCTTTGTGCAGCCTCTGCCCTCGCCACTCAAAATAAAGCTTGTTAGAATTACCAATCATTCACGTTTTCCATCGATTCCCACATGATTTATGATTTGAAGATCAAGTGGAGATATTGCTCCTTTTTTGGGGGGGTGGGTGGTTTGTGCTGATGCGTTCGCTGAACGTCCCACGGAGGCTGTTTTGCGTCATATGATTTTTTTTTCATAACCGTCATATAAATAGGCTGTATTAGTTACTGGTTTAGGGAGACAATAGGAGGATGTCAGGGTTTTTTTGGATGATGTGCTGCCTCTCAGCCGCAAGGGGGCGTCAAACGATCACAGCACGCGTCCTTGCAGCAGATTATCTCTTTTTAATTTGACTCTCGGCATAAAATTAAGATAGAAAATAAACTGTAGTTGTGTTGTTGTGTTGTTAAAGGTGTGCATTAAAGGAAAGACAGTGAGATTTAAATATCCTGAAACGGATCCAAGTGTTGTGGGTGTTGATGTGGCTGCAGCTGCTCCCATATGACTGTGTGTGAGTGACCTTGAGACTCAAGTGAGTGACAGATTTTCCCTCAGCACTGGAGGAGCCTGCAGCCAAGATAATGTGAGAGAACGTGTGTGTGTTTAACTGTGTGTTTAAGTGGAGCTGTGGGCTTGTGTGTATTACACCTGGTGGCAAACACTTACCGCCTGATGCCTCTGAATGACATGGAGCTGGTATTCAGGGCGCGGTTGACAGTGTAGCGGCGAGGTGACAACTTGTGCTCAGCTCTCACTCATCTCTCACCTCCTTCCTCACCCCACCCTCCTCCTCCTCGGAGACTTATTAAGGTTTAAGATGGAGGAGGAGGAGGCTGTGTGTCATCTGTTACAGTCTGCCAACCACACCCATATTATGGCACATACCAGAGCTGGCTCAGGGATTCTTGGGGCCCTAAACCAAATGTGACCCCCCGCCTCCCTCCCCTCCCTTCCCTTCCCCTCCCACAAGCACATACCAATTCAAAAAAATTAGATTAGGCTATAAATTAATTTATGGTAATTTAATTAGTATATCAAAATTAACATGGTAATGATTTATTGATGTTTAATTGATGCACACAGACATTCTAAAGGAACCATTCAGCATTTCATGCTCTCTTTCCAAGAGTTAGATAACAAGATGGATATCAAGCTCATGTATTTGTTTATTGTGTTAGAGCTAAGAGGCAGTTAGCCCAGCTTTGCATAAAGACTAGAAGAAGGAGGGATGTAAAAAAACACTTTGAGCACCTTTAAACCTTTAAATGTTGTATCTCATGTCACTGTACCATCAAAATTATTCTGAAGCTGTTATTTTAAGTTAAAGTTGTTACATAATTTTACTTTAAGAGCAAGTGATCCATTCAGTTCAGAGATCGCTGCAGTTTTCCTGCCTGCTCTTGTCTTCTCTCTCCATTTGTGTGTGCAGCTAACTGTAGGCAACACACTTCTGTTCATGTGTTGTATCAAACAAATAAGATACGTGTTCATCAGTGAGCTTTAGGGATGTCAGTAGTTGTATTCATTTAACTTTAGACAAAGCCAGGCTAGCTGTTTCCCCTTGCTTCCAGTCTTTATGCTAAGCTAGGCTAATCAACTCCCAGCTCCAACTCCACACTTCACACACAGACATGAGAGGGATGTTGGTATATGTGCATGCTTTTGTAGCGTGTATGATATTACAAAAATACACATTTTACATTAATGCTGACTAAGATAGACCATAAGGTTTTAGATTTTTCAAATGTATTTACACACTCTATTATCAGCTATTGGTTATTATTTATTATTAATATGAAAAACAACCCCCAGAGAGTAACTACAATATCTTTATTCCTTTTTAAGTGATTTTATTGTCATGTCCATTACAAATTAAATGAAAAGAAGAGCCTGAACATGAGGTTTGTTGAGGTTTCTTCATGTCCCTGCAAAACGATTTTCATAGTGTTGTGAAATGAATGTAAAGTGGTTCAATTAGATTTAAAAAATCTAAACTGTGACATTGACTTTTACATGTAACATACTCATGAACATGTAATAAGAGGGTTCAAACATGCGAAACAGAGCCTGCACACCTCTATCTCATCAAGTCTTTGTTTAACTGACAACATTTCAACTGCAAATAGTTTTCCCTCAGGTAGAGAGAACACCTGTATCAATAGATAATCTGCGAGGACACGTCACACATCATCCATAAATCAGGTCATTGTTGATGACGATATACGCTGTTATTAAATTTTGGGGAGTGGTCACATAATATCCGTACAAATGCCACATTAACATTACATTAAAAGCACAGCAGTAAATCCATACACACAAAAAAACCTTTAAATATATTTTTAGAATTCATAATTTTAGGATAACAAATGTAGAATAAGCAAAAGTAGGTGTCTTTAAGTGTCCCTATCAATTTAAGATAATACAAAAACACTACAAATCTTAAATTTTAAGGACATATATAAATAAGCAGGCAACTTGAAATTGCTGGAAGTCATTCTGATAATTCCTCAAACATACAAAAACACCGTGATGGTCAATTCAATTAAATTTCAATTTATTTATATAGCGCCATATCACAACAACAGTCATCTCAAGGCACTTTTCATATAGAGCAGGTCTAGACCATTCTCTTTGGTCCTTTAAATCCTTCTAATAAAGTTACATTACATCACTGACTCTCTCCAGTCTCGGGCCTGTAGTGAAAGAATTCCTCTGTATACGAGGAGGTGGAGAGGCACCGTTTGTCTCCATGAGACCATTGACCCAGATTGGTTCAGGTGTAATGTGACAACTCTCTTACAGCCCCTCCCTCCCATTCACCCCCCTCCCCTCCTCCCTGGCTCTGTCTCCAAACCCCCGGGAGGCATATCCATGTCACCCTGCTCCCTGCTGCACAGGTACACTACTGTCACAGGATCAATGAGCTGCAGCAGCCTGCAAACTGCCTGCTCTCCTGTCCTTGGCTGCCGTAAAACAGACAGGAAGACACACAGAGGACAAATATTCATATTCTTTACAGCCCCATTAGCTCTGGATACACTGCCTGTGTGTAGTTTAATCTCTAATATCACATAAACCTGAACAGAAACACAGGAGACACAGGCAGCCATGTTGAAACCGAGCACACGTTGCCTCTCGGTTCTCACCGTTTCCCTGCACAGTCATCTCTTTAACCTTTGATGCAAAACTCCCTCAGGCGATGAATGAGTCTTGTCTTTGTCTTATGCTCTCTTACATGCTCTCTCTCTCTCTCTTTCTCTCTCTCACACACACACACACACACCTGCACAGGTGCAAATTCATGACAAGAGTAAGAGCCTTTTCTTTGTTGCTCCTCACTCCCTGATTCAGTGTGCTCTATTAATAATTTACAGGCGTCAGAGCCTCCAGAATAAAAGTCCCTACTCTTCCCTTCATACGATTCTCTGTGGTGTGTGTGTGTGTGTGTGTGAATGTGAGTATATCTTTTGGTTTCTGTTTGCTGCGTACCCAGCTCCACCCTAACCTCCACCACAGATGCAGTATCTGAACATTTAAAGTGTGTGCAAATAGTGTCCGTGTATACAAAACAAATCCAAATGACAAGGGCAAATTCAGCATTCACATGCTCTTCAATAAATGAATGAATGAGTCACATATAAAGGAGGCGCTGATGGAGTCCTTCAGCAGCTTCTCTCATTTTGTACCAGTGGAAGATACTGTATGTTCTCTACAGGTATGAAATTCTATGTTTAAATATGCAAATGAGGCATAAAGTCAGGTTTAAAGAAAAGGTGCTTACAGAAGGGATTTTGGATATCTCTTTTTATCACTTTATAAAACAGCCATAGATAATGCCTTTTTGCTGTGTTTTTAAAAATATAATGTTGCATAAATCAGGCTATGAATGGTGTATGAACAAACTTCTCTGTAAAAACCTTTAGAATATAGACAGGAATAAAACTGGTGTGTGGAGTGTGAGAAAGCCTTTAAAGATATGTATTGTAATTGACAACAGGAATTAAAAGACACACCTACATGTGTATTTTTGATGTTTTCTTTCCACTAATCGGGAAGGAAACATGTTATGGAGGCCCAAAATCTCAAATTTAACCAGTGCATGGAAAAAAAACTACATTTTTACCTGTAGTGTCTCAACTTTAATGAGATGCATAAGTCATTTCTGTCAGTAATTCTCAGCTGTGAGAGCAGCTTCTCTTTTGGATTTGGTTCTAAATTGATATTCATTAAGCTGAGAGTCTAACAAATCTATTCTTTAGGATCATACTTTGACTTTATTTCAGTGGTCAGAACTAGAGAGAGGAGAAACATGGGGAGAGAGGCGGGTTGACATAATAACAATGGCCACAAACCAGATTAGCGCAACATAAAATCATGGCCCAGTGGTTTCTATGAGCCACAGAGACGCCTCGTGTGAAAGGTCAACATCGCTGTGGCATCATAATATTCTGCAAAAACACTTTTCTGGCCATTATTCAACTCTACAACTCAGGAGCAGAAGGAGAGATTGTGACCACATTTCATATGTGGTCAGATACTGAATTGATGACATTAATCTTGGGTGGACGTCTTGAAACCGTGGTGATCGTATAAATCTTCCGTCCTGCCGGGTTGGAGTTGGTGTGTGAAGCGTCCACGTTTGAGAATTTGTAGCTTCCTTGCAGCAGCATCCGTATTATATATTATATTTATTATATATTATATGAGTCTGGACAGACATGGATGTAAACTGCAGCTTGACTGGCTGGTGGAGACAAAACAAACATGAGGCGATGATTCTAGTTTTAATTAGCAAAGAGTCATGTATAAAACATTCAAGTAGTCATTAACCTAAATAGTAACTATACTCCAGGTAAGGCAGCTTTATTTATACAACACATTTCACACACAGAGGCAATTTAAATGCTTTAGGAAAAGACAAGCAAAGTACAAAAATAATATATAATATATAGTAGCAGCCAAAACCTGATTCATATTTGTTTGAATATCAGTCTTTGCCATCTAAATTTGCTGAGGCTTAAACCAAAATAGACTTGATAAGAGATTTAAAAGAATTCAGATTCAATAAACAGATTTGATTTTGCTTTCAAATCAGTGGACTGACTTATGTTCTCTGTATTTTTAAAAACATTTTCTGCAGATCAAAGAGCCGTGTCCATGCTCAGCAGGAATTTATTCAGGTTTGTCATGGGTGTGAGAGCTGAGAGAGCGACAGGTGCAAAAAGCATTTACCTGCATTAATACCAAAAGCTTTTAGATAAATTGTTTGACAATACAATGACTCGCTGCCAAGAGTTAGGTAAGAGAATTGATAGCCAGCAATTGCCAAGGCTAACTTAGCATAACGTTGGCTAGCTTGGCTCTGCTCAAGGTTAAGAAATGGGCCGTAACATGTTAATTATCAAGCTTTAAATTTGCTGCTAGACTGTTTTTGTTTTTACCTTTGGTCTTCTGGCTGCGTTGTTTCATATTTAACAGACATGAGAGTGATAACAATCCTCTAATCTAAATCTCGGCAATAAAGACTCTCCCACTGCTAAACATGCAAACATTTCTCCAGTAAAGGAAGGACACAGCTGTTTTATATTCCTTATTTATGGATGATCTGTATTTATTTATGCGTTTGTGTTCTCTGCACCACCTGCATGTACAGCTGTATAGACCTGGATGTTATAACCTTGGCGTGGCTTTAGCCTCGAAGGCTAAAGGCAGAGATGACACCTCAGGGCCGCGCCCATGCATGAGGGCATAACCTGTTCTGTGCTTTTGTTCTTATGTGAACTGTTACATCAAAAACCGTAGTAATAAGCTTGACAGATATTTCACGTTTATTTAGGTTTAAGCGTGTGAACCGCAGCAGTCTGAACCAGCAAGTCCTCTTTACTGCTACTACTGAGTCAAACTAATTTTAATGAATAAAGCACCAAGCATCAGTTTAATCTCTAGTTTAAAATTTGGCTGAAATTGGCTAAAAAGTGAAGGTTTTTTAGATGGGATTAGATTAGGTTACATGTAACAACAGACTATATTTCAATAGGCAGCAGGTCTTAACTAAACAATGAAATCTAATCATAAAGACAGTTTTATCATGTTCTTCATTTCCAGTAATATCTTTGAAGCTGAGAACAATGCTCAACAAGCAGCCACACCCAGAACACCCGCAATTATCATCATTACCCATCAGCACTTAATCCCTTGATTTAATGACTGAAAACTTTCCCTCACCACACACACACACACACATGCATTGTTGAGGACTTGCAGACTGAAGATGCCAAGTACCTGACAAGATGAGTCAGCCCCTCAGACACTGAAAAAACAAAACAAAACAATTAAAAACACTCCTCCTCTTACAAGGGTTGAAAGGAGATGAGCTGTCTGTACATGCAGCGAGGCCGCCTGAGTCAGCCCAGCACCGCTAACATGAACAGATAGCTGTGTCTGTGTCTGTGTGTCTGTGTAGATCAGGGGGGGTTTCACTGGATAGTGGGATTAATATACAGCACTCCTCCCTTGATTCCAGCCAATCATGGGTGTGTTCACGGGCGTGGAGCCCTGTGTTCGCGCAGGAGTTTCCCTCAGCTCACCTGTGGGACAAAGCCAAGTTGGAGGTGATCAAAGGGCGTTGCATATATTAATATTAATCTGTTATAACGGCTCAAGGAGGAGGCATACAGGGTTATATTTTATACTATGCTTCACCTTTTTGCATTAAGGCATGCACAAAACTCTGAAGCTGACC
>BRZM01005031.1:17086-47131 GCA_033238685.1 Lates japonicus
GGAAGACAATATTAAATGAAAGTTGAACAGGTTGATTTCGTCACAGGATTAACACAGTTGTTAATCAGTTCGAGAAGACCAGCGTCCGAGAGATAGAAGAGGCGTGAGCGAGGATCATCGATCTTGCCACCGTGAGATGAATCAACGAACATCAAAACCGAGGCTTTCCCGTTTCACTGAACATGACGAATCACCGACACAGAGAAATCAGATGCCGCATCATCACGGCGTTCTCCGCCTATACTACACCCAGCCAGCAGCCAGCATCCGACATTAATTGCACAGCGCAGCGATTTCAAACGTTCGCTTTCGCCTGCCGCTTCCTACGGTTGTCATCTGATATTTTCCATGCCGCCCACTTCAGCAAAGGCGACCCAGGTTAAAGACCAGCCGCGTCTGAGCCCCAGTGAGCCGACGCCGAAGCAGAACCGCAGGAGAATCACCGCGTTTCGAGACCGTGGCAGCGAGTTTCATGAATGATGCGCTTATGACTCGAGTGGCGAGTCGCGATATACGATAATGAACACGCAAACAGCATCGTTTCAGTAGCACTGAATATTGCCCATTAGTCTTGAAGACCTGAAGTCAGATACCGGAGGATGGTTGATCCACAGGTGGTGAGGCGTCGTTCAGACGACGAACTGGCGGAAGTTCATTCAGAGGATCTTGAACCGCCTGGAGGCCAGGCGACTGACTACAGCAGTAGGGGCCACCTTCATTCACAAGAATCAGCCAATCCCACTACCAGCAACACGTTCAGAACTACGCAACGATATCTGAGCCGAGTTCCGGGATGAATCACGTTAGCGTTAGAAGACCCACAGACGGTCGGTCCAGAATGGTTTGACCAGACGTCTTGAACAATTAACAGCAGCACTTCCCGACACAGAACGCCACATCAATGCGCGGAGGCGTCATCCCATTTAAAGATCACCGCAGACAGCCAGGCAGCCTCCCCGCCCGCAGCAGTTCGACGGGCTGCACTGGCCTGAAACGCCATCCGCATGTGGCAGCATCGCCTCCAGCATGATGTCGGTTCATGCATGAGCCCAGACAGATGATCAACAAAATGTCACTTGGGTGAGCTCGATCCTCGAGCCTTTGTTCAACATTACGGATTCGATTTATATGTGAGCATTTCGACGTCAGCATACAGCAGAGCCCCGCGTCTGCACGAGGCTTTTGCCATTTCACCATTCACCTTCACTGGCAACCAGGCACCGAAACAGAAAGATCAGATTGCGCAGGCCTGAAATTCGTCCGTTTGCGCATATCTCGTTTACCGAGGTCAGACGCAGACCGCATGAAACCGCGCAGTTTTGATGATGAAGATAAAGCTGGTCGAGTTGAGCGAGAACGTTCAAAATTGTTATTGCGCACCAATCGACGACGCCAGCCGAAGAATACACGAAGAACAAGTGTGTGTATAACAGTTCCCCGCAAAAGCCCATCACCAGCGCCTGAAGAGCATTAAAGCCCACCATGCAGGTCACCGATGCTCACGATAAACGACTGGGCTGACTCAACAACGCTTCAACGTGCCTGAGACGTAAAATAACTGGTTAATAAAACATCTGTTTGGCTCTCGCCTGTATTTGCCTAATCTCGGATAAACAACGAACAGGTCGATTCGAGAGATGGAGGCATTTTGAACAACCGAGGCGTCACGTTAAATCAAAGCTCGCTTATCAGGTGGAATCGTCGCGACGACCGCTAAAACGAGTGAATGAATATTTTTCAGACGAAGTTAGCAACCGATCAGCAGTGACAATCCCACCGCAACGCCGCAATGTTTACAGGAAGAGCCAGCCACAAAACAGCACATCATACCACCTTGTTATACGGTCAGCTCAACAGGTTGTCACACGACTACCATTATCTGCACACAAAATAAATTATTCTGAGAATATTTACAATGACCTTCACTGCAGAAACATCCCACCAGCATGAACTGCCTCATACTCAAACGATTAACACTGACTGAGCCTGGGGCCACACCCCAGCCACACAGAAAGCGCCCAGTCTGGTGTTTACAGGCACATAGTGATTGTGGTCACAGTGAGATTGAGACCATCTTCTTGCACTCCCATCTGCCTCTGACCCCAACCCAGCCCTGTTCTCCCACCCCACAGTGTACAGCTGGTCCATCCTGAATAGAAGCCTTTTACCCAGCAAAGGAAGTAGAGTAAAACAGAAGGAAATAAAAACCCGATGAACGAGAACGAATTATATAGACCACGTTTGCACTGCAGGAGGAGGTCTCTGGCAGCGCCATGAAGATCCCCATCCGCTGAGCTCCACAACTATGTGGTCCACGCCTCTGTAGCCTGCCAAACACACACACACACGCACACACACATATTACCAGAATGTTAATGCACCAGACGGAGATAGAAACTATATTTCTGTGTGTAAGCGATGTTTTACCCTGATAAAATAATGATTTAACTGATTATTGTTTGATAGTGGAACTGAGAGGGAAGTCTTTAACTGAAACTGAGTGTTGTAATAAACAGATTGTATGAAATGTCTAAGAAATATTGAAAATAAAACACAGTTAGGTTTCGACACAGGAAGAACTGTTCTGCCTGGCAGGTAGGAGGTCTAAGAGTTTATTATGAAAATATTTATATTTATATTAAAGCCACCTGAATCCATTTACAACAAACACTGTTATTAATTACTTTAATTAATCATTGTTATATGATGAGTTATCTTTATTACAATGGTATATAACAACTGAAAGCTAAACTTTCCCATTTTCAAATGTTATTACATTGTCATTTGTCTTCATATCCTCATTACCAGCAGATGTTTTCACAGCTGTTTTGTGAATTGTTGATTTGGGATTTAGTAAATGTAGTTTTCTGTGATCAGTTTACTGCTAACTTAGCTAGTATTCTGTGTTCAGAAAAATAATCCTCATTCATTCACCTTCTCCTTGCTGCTTACCAAACTGGAGCTTGATGCCAGAGTCAGTTCGTGCACACTGGACTGAAGTGTTTAATGCACCTTGCTCCCAAGGTCTGGCAGTGCCTAAAGAGACAGTTGGCAGCAGCTTACAGACTGTGGTTGGAGTCGACCTGAGCAAGTCAGGTCTGCAGCAAGGCCTCAGAGGGAGGACCTGCCCGCCTTCTCCAGTTTATGCAAAGCTCATCTGCTTGGGGCTCCTCAGGGCCGAGAGGATGTACTCTGAAACACACCATGGCTAAACACCCACCGAGGTCCATTATCATCATTTGGAGCCTGAGTCACATCTCATGATCTTATCATAGATTAAAATACAGCAATGAGAATATTAAACTGCTCACACCAACAAGTAATTACACCTGTGCAAGCCCAGTAACAGTTGTGGGATGTTTATGGCAGCAACAACTTCTACATCTCAGAAAAGTTATTTATATTTCGTCTCGGTTGGGGTTAAACCCACCCGCCTGTAACAGTGAGTTAAAGCAAAATGCCACTACTATTTTACCTGATGTCCCTGATTGAATTAAGAGCAGAAACACATGTTGTTGTTTTATGTAGAGTCATGCCAACTGAGGCTATCTATTGACAAAACAGCAGGCATCACACATGAAGGAGAGGAGAGGAAGGAAGGATGGAAGGAAGGAAGGAGGAAGAAGGAAGGAAGTATGGTCTTCCTATCCAGGTATATTTTGGTAGTAAGATTAACTGTAATTAAACTAAATATCCTTTATGGGAAGAATAATACACACACTTCAGTTTGTTTGGTGTGTGAGGTTGGCAGTGATGTTGACAGATGGCCTGGGATTCCCTTTAATATACTGGAATTTCTGAACGTCAGTCTATAAAGCTCACGAGGAGAGAAGTGCAGCAGCAGAACATTCCTCAAATACACAGCTGATACCAGCAGCACACATATATACACACACATCAATATACACATAATATTATATACATATAATCTCTATATTACAAACTATGGACCTGTTGTGTGTGATACTAGAGTTTTCAAACACGCTCAGTGCTGCATGATGGCCCACAAGCTTAAAACAAAACAGAGAAATCAAGGTGTCGTGCTGCTGCACAGTACAACCGGACCATAATGCACCTCTGCAGTGTTGATTAGTTGCTACTGACATTTTTAGATTTCAAATTTCACCCTCTAATCTGTCCTCTGTTTTGGTTGCCTCTCAACCTCTGGTTTTTAATGCACTTAGTGAAGGTAGATGCTGATGCAAGAGAGCTGTGTTGAGAGTAAACATTAAAAAAGCCTCAGTCCTGAGGACAACACGAGTCTGCAGCCAAATACTAGCAGCTCTGTGAGGCTGTACTTTGAATTAAAAGCTAACGTCAGGGTGCTAATACTTTCATATGCAGATGTTTGGCAGGTGCAAAGTTTACAATGTCAGAAAACTCTGAAAAAGAGTCCAAAGTGATGCTTTAAACTGAACAAAATCAAGGATCAGTACACCCAAATCTTATTTAACCTCCAGTGGTGTCTGTCCATGTAGATATTTGTCGTTTTATTTGTCCAGGTTCTGAGATATCTGTCTAAAATGTCTTCTATTACGTCTGGTGTTTTAATACCTTCTTTGGAGAGGCGGAAGATGTGCTCTCCCAGCTCCTGGATGCTCCAGCGTTTCAGATACACCGACAGCTGGAAGAGAGTGACTCTGTCTGGGCTGCAGACCGGCCGAGGGCTGGGCACCATCCGACAGGCCGTCTGGACCTGCTGCAGGAGCTGAGAAAACACTGCAGGGGAGGGAGAATGAGAGGTTTTCACCTGCTTGTGGTCAAGTCACTGCAGTGTTTGATCATGCCTAAAAAAATGGTGGGATGAGGCGCTTATCTTACCTTTTTCTGATTGGCCGGGCTGCTTGGCCTTCACCTTGTGTGTGTAGCGTTTCTTCAGTGTCCTGGAGAAGCTGTCAGAGCGGCAACAGAAAGGAGAGCTGCTGTTGCTCACGCAATCCTCCCAGAACAACAAGACATCCCTCGTTCTCTGGGCCTTAGGGAGAACTGAAGAGAGGAGGAAGAGGAGAGGAATGAAAATCTCACGCATCAAAAAACCAAGCTGGGTAAACCTGCTGTAGGGTATTTATTTCTAAGACTGACTGTCACGAGGGGAGATGTCGTTCTTCTCTAGCAGCAAACAGCTGATTCTGTCCAGGACTTCAGCTTGAAGAGCCATTTCCTCCAGCAGGTCCCTCCTGGACGGGCTGAAGTCAGTCGTTCTTATCATCTGAGGAAACAACATGTGACATTTGTTAGAGTTTTACAAGCAAGTTGGAGGGTGGAGACAAACGAGCTTGTGCTACCATGCAGTGGTTCCTGCGTTCTACTACAAAACCCAGCCCCTAACCACCCCCCAAAGTAAAGCAACATGCAGACAGGTGACATATTAAAGGAAAAACCAGGTCGATGGAACGGTTCTACAGGTCCTTTAGGTAGTTTAAGGGGTTGGTTGAATGTTCACTGACGAGGTTCTGCGGTTTTAGAAGTCATTAAGAAGGTTTTAGTGGTTCTTTAGGAGGTTATGGTCTTTTAAGAGGTGGTACTGGTCAGTGAGGAGGTTCTGGACGTCCCCTTGAAGTTTCTAGGAGTCTTTTGGAGGTTGTAGTGGTCCTTTATGAGCTCCCTCCAGGAGGATTCTATTGGGGGATTTTAGGGGTCCTCTAGATGGTTAAACATCTATGGGAGATTTTGCGGTGATGTGGACACAGTTTGTGGACATCCTGTACCTGTAGCAGGATGAAGCAAATATCCAGGTGCGTCTCTAGAGCTTGGTCAAGACTCCAGTTCCCAGAAGTCAGGGGGGTGATGACCAGTTCTTCCTCAGAAGCTGATTGGCTGTTGTGGGAGAAGAGGCCGAAGCTCCTCAGAGTGCTCTGCTGGAAGGAGCTGATGCTGACGCAGGGAAATAAAAACCAGAGATGAGCTGTTTTAGAGCTGATTGTTGAATTCATTATTATTATCTGGAAACTCACCCACTGTCTTTTAGTCTCAGGCTGCCCAAACAGGAAGTATCATCGTCTGCGTTGAAGTCATGTGACAGGAAGTCAAAGCTGCCCAGGACTTCCTCCACAGCCAGAGTCTCCTCTGATGATGAGCTCCTCAACAGGGAGAGGTCGTTCTGGACACATTCATGAAAATAAACACAAGAATCACTCACCGTATCTTTGCCTGCAGGTGTTTGTAAACCTATAAACATACACAGGTACCTTCAGTATGGTCGCCAGGTGCAGTATCTGGTGGTCCAGGGCTCTCAGCTCCTTCTCAGACAGACTCTGGTTCTGTAACGTCTTTTCCAGCTCTGCGATCAGGGCTCCCAGCCTGAGGGCCTGGGCCCTACGCTGGGCACCGTTCACCCCCGACTTCCCCTGGGTCGGAGCAGCCGTCGTGTTGGAGGACGGGGCTACAGCTGGGGGCTGGGTCGGGACTGTGGGAGAGGCTGGGGCAGAATATGAGTGTGGGGATTCCTGGAGAGAAACATGGGAGTGTTTAAAATAAGAAGAAAGAAGAGGAGTCTCAACCAGATGAGGCGACTAGCCGTGAAATCAAGAGAGAAGACGACAACAGGGTAAAAACAAGAACAGATTTAAGGCTCTCTAGCTACTTTAATTGCAAGAATGCAATGTAATGTTGGATTAACTTCAGCTGTAATGTAGGTGTGTTATGAGCGGAGGATTTACCTGTACCGTGACCGTGTCCTGCCCCAGGGCTGCACTGTGTGTCTCAGCATCTGGTTCTCCAGCTGTGTTCTTTCTGAGGATGTCAGGGGTACTGGACCTGAGTTAGGAACAAGTGCATCATGTTTATTCAAATGAAAAAAAGAGCAGAGAGGAAGTATTTCAGGACAAGATAATGTGACGGTCACACAAATTTATCGGTTCACGAGTTCATCCTCACCTCTGCAGGGCCGGCAGGGATCCCGTCTTACTCTCCACCGGTGTTGACAGAGTCCCCGACACTCCTCCCACTGCTCCTCCTCCTCCTCCTCCTTCTCTTCCTCTTCCTCCTTCTCATCCATCCTCTTCCTCTGCTCCCTCTCCTCTGTAGAGACCTCCTCCTCGAGGGACAGCTGAGTCTGGCTTCCTCCCAGACTGGTGCCCTGGCTGGGGCTGGAGGGGTAGCTGTGAGCCCGTCTCAGACTGTGGAGGAATTAATTTTCATATGAAGCATAAATACAGTAAATATACACAGAAATCCAAACTGACAACTTTCATTTTACGATTTAGAGCTGATGTTTGTTTGAATATTTGTTTTACTGTAGCTGGAGTTGCTGTTTGGAGATCAGTGGAGTCCCTGATGTGTTTACATGTCCCCGAACCTCCCTTTACTGAGCACACAGAGATTAAACTGATGTTGATTTCTCTCCTCTAACTCTGAGCTTATTAACAAGCTTATTTCTCCAAACATGCAGGGTAGGAGCCACTGTGGGGTCACAAGCTAAATCACAGAGGTCACATGATAATTAAGGATGATAAGAAAGAAATTAAAGGAAGAAAAGTGTGTTTATTTATTTATTGTGTTACATCTCAACTTGGTCTTTTGAAATACTGGTTACCTCTCTGAGGCTCTAAAAATCCTTGAAATCAAACAACCTGAGAAAACAAAAGGACAAATTGACTCTTCAACAAGCTAAAAAGGACGGGAACCACTGCTTTAAAGGATAAAACTCCCATTATTTAGTCTTACTATTATGATCTGTTGTTATTTCCTGTTTTAATTTGTCTTTGTGTGTCTGACTGCTTTTACTTCCTGTGTGTTTCCCACCTGATTAATTGCACCTGTTCTGAATTACCCTGTGCTCCACAAGCCCTGAGCAGTCAGTTTGTCTGTTCAGTTTTCCTGGTGTTTCCTTGTGCTTCTGTCTGTTCATTTGTTTGTTCCTTCCTGAGTTTGGACTCCTGGAGTTTGGCGTTCTCCTTGTCTGCCTGGACTTCAGGTTTTTCAGCCCAGCTGTGTGTAAGCCAGTTTTTTTCTTATTAAAGTACCTTCACTGCACAAACCTGCCTGAAATCCTCAAACTGCAGCAGACAAATCTGATAAAGCTTATATTATCCTGTAATGATTACATACAGTACCTGGGGGTGTAGGGGCTTTGAGGGCTGTGGTTTGACGTGATGGAGGTGTGCGAGGGGTTGGACAGGTAGCTGAGCAGAGACACTCCTCCTCTGTTATGGCGACTTTTGGAAACCAGATACGGGAGGGGAGCCATCTTGATCTTCTCAGCTCACGTAGCATCGACTGCAGAGGAAAGAGAGGAGGGAGCCACATTATTATTGAGTCACTGAATAAGTCATATCTTCACAGTAAGATTCTTGGTGGAGGAAGGAGGAGGAGGAGAAGAAAAAAAATTATAGACCTGCTCTTCATGAAAAGTGGCTTGAGATAGCTTCTGCTGCTATGACTTGGAGCTATGTAAATAAAACTTGACTCCATCTGCCCACCAGATGTCCCCAGACTTTCTTCCTGCCTCCATATGTGCTCACCTGTTTTCACCTGAGCGTCCCCTGCCCACACCTGTCCCTCATCTGCCCCCCTACTCAGCACCTTTCCCCCTCCCATCAGTTGTCAAATCATCTGGTTATATGTCCAGTTACCTGCAAGTAGTTACCTGTTGTCTGTACCTGCCAAGTTCTGAATATACTGTGAGTGTATGTCAGTATTTATACAGTTCTTCAGTAATACTGTACCTCATAGTCACTAAAAAATGTATGTACAGTATGTTTGTTTGTGACCTGTAATAACCCCACTCCTCTGTTCAGCTGCTTCAAACCACACTGACACAGTCTTTCCCCCTGTGTGTGTGTGTGCGTGTGTGTGTGTGTGTACTCACTATAAAGTATTTCTCGGTGAAGGAGGGGGTGCTCGGTGTCCGTCCAGCTGTAAACTGAACTCTTCCTGCTGGACACCGACTGCCTGCTGATAGACAGCGGCTTCATCTTCTCAGCGCTGTCAAATGGACTGCAGGTACAAACACACACACACACACACACACACATTCAGACACTGCACATTACACACACTAAACAAACACACTAAATATCACAGCTACAATCCTACACACTTTCCATACATGTGATCCTTTTGACAATAATCCAGCACAGATTGCTGAGCTTGAATATTTTGCAGCTCGTCTCCTGAGTGAGTTTCCAGACTTTTTTCCAAAGTTTTGATTCTTTTCCAGATGGGAACATTTTTACAGTCGTCTTCTTTACCTTTCCTCACGTTGCAGACCTTTGTGGAAATCCTGATAGTATGCTGTGTGCATACACGCAACGTTTTAGTCACAGTCAATGAAAATCCATAGATTTTGTGAGTCCCCATTACCGGAGTCTGAGTCCAAGTCATCAAGATCACGTCTTAGGACTAACTGTCGCTGACTTTATTCTCGTGAAACCACATGTAGGATGGTGAACACATGTGCCTGACATTTCACAAAGCTGAATAATATTATTATAATAGTGTAAATATAGAGATCAATATCTTATACTAAAAAATTATGGCCTGTTACAAGAATAAGCCTGAGTCCCTGTCTTCAATTTACGAGTCTGAATTCAGTCAATGCTCGAGTCCAAGTTGAGTCACGAGTCCTGAAAATCAGGCCTGGACTTGAGCACCACAACACTGGTTTGTTATTAAAGTTTATGTTCAGCAGCAAAACAGTGGAAATCACTGAAATGTGACTAATTTACAGTCTCAACAGAAACGTGTGCTGTGAGTCTTTTGTGAGTGTGTGACTTAAATTTTCCGTCTCTCTGGGGAGAATCCATGAAACGTCCTCCACCTGGCTTCTCTAAAGCCTGAAACATGATCTGTCACGGTGCGAGAACACAGCACAGTGTGTGTGTGTGTGTGTGTGATGTACACTCTGTATTCAATCAGCTGCTCTGCGACAGCTGGCTCAGGTTAGAGGTACAAAGGAGACGGAGGCAGAGAACGAAGAAAATAACAACAACAGGTTCTGGAGGACGTCTGAATGTGAAAAAAAAAATAATCCAACATATCGTTTGTTGTTGTTTTACTGCTGAGAACATGTGGTGAAGTCACAGTCTGACATTTCAGCAAAGAATGAAATTATAGAAAAAGACGAGGAGAGAAAAGAAAAACAAGAAA
This sequence comes from Lates japonicus, assembly GCA_033238685.1. Lineage (NCBI taxonomy): Eukaryota > Metazoa > Chordata > Actinopteri > Centropomidae > Lates > Lates japonicus. The sequence continues at coordinate 27,176 of BRZM01005031.1, forward strand.
ATGTCTGTGTTTCTCGTTTTGTTCTCCAGCAGTGATCATTCACTCTGTCGCCTCTTTCCTCCTCTGAGAGCAGGAATCTTTTGGTTGTGTGGACCAGCTGTACTTGTCATTCATGTGATTCATCTCTGAATATGATCTGTGCTCAGGCAGCAGGACGAGGGGCCGCACGTCTGAGGTCAAGACAAAAATTCAGAGAAGACGTTCTCATGTTTTATGCTACAAATTTAATTTCCTTGCATAGCTGTCTGCACCTACTCCCCCCGTCATGTCATTCAATTACTGCCCTTTTCCTTTTTGGGAATTTCACTGATTTCCCTCCCTCATCAAACCCTGTCCTCAGCACAGGAAATGCCTCAGTGCGTCACGTCATGCAGTCCTTTTCCGCCACCTCATCAGTTACTTTCATATCATAACTTCCCCTGATGACTTTCATGTCTTTCTAGGGTTAACAGGTATCTGTGTGTGTGTGTGTGTGATGTGTGTGTTCGTACTTCCAGGTGACCTCCAGCTGCAGTTTGATGGTTCCCAGCTCCGTGATGTCCACCAGCATCAGCTGCGGCCTCGCCACGAAGAAGTCTGCGCTCGCACATGTTACCATGCCAACCAGCAGCCAACCTAAACCCTTCGCCTGGGTCACCTGGAAGACAGGATCTGACAGGTGAGACGCAGAATATCTCGCACACAAACACAAGAAATGAACAAATTCGGTGTAAAGAACTATCACAGAAAAAATACTTAAAGGCACAAAAAGGTCATTGTAAGTAACTGTACCTATAATACTCAAAAGCAACATAAGTAATAATGACAGAAATACCTGAATATAAAATATACCATCCGTCAATTACATTACTTACTCAATTAAGTGTACATATGCATATACAGTATTTATACCAAGTAAACTGTTGTTTTTAATGTTGTAGTTGTCAAAGTTGAGATGAGTCAGACTTTTTTTGTAAAGTAAACATGTAAATAATATCATGTTTTTTGAGCGTTTTAGTGAAAATGTATATTTATGAAGCAATCTTGTAACTAAATCATGAAATACAACTATTGAGCTCAATTTAGCCCTGAAATGTAATGGAGTGGAAGCATTAGGTGGGCTGCAACAGAAATAATTTTCATTATTGATTATTCTGGAGATGATTTTATCGATTAATAATTTATATAATGTCAAAAAGTGATTTTTTTTTTATTTCCACAGATCAATTTGATACATTTAAATTGTTGTTTTGGACCAAAAGTCTGTAAATTTTCATTTAATATATATTGACGGTGTGTGTGTGTGTGTGTGTGTGTTGCCAACGCCTTCTCCTAATTCCTGATCTCGAAGTTGTGGTGTATGTGTGGGAGGAAGACCATCTCCTCCTCGTCCCAGGACCGCGTGTCGTCTGACCGATCTTCCTCTACTCATCGCTGGCGCCCAACCACCACCACACCTGGTCATGTGACATCATCAAGATGAGACGTCACCAAACACCGGTCATGACTCAAGCGACAGGTATGTTTCTCAGTCAGTGCAGGGTCAGAGTTTAAAGATAAACTCCAGCTAAGGACGACAACACTTTGATTCACACAGTCCACGCCTCAGTCACCTCCCTCTGTTTTTTAGTCTCATTACAAACAAAGTGGAATAAATGTGTTTTCTTTTCACTGTGCACACACACAAATATTATCGCCATGTTACAGCATCCTCCTGTTTTATGCTGAAATTTTCTGACAATGTGACAAAGTGTTTTAAATAGAAAAGTTGACCTTCGTGATGGTCTCCAGGGCAGAGCCGCCGAGCTAAGCCGATTGCATTCCATGTAGTGAAAACACATGTTAAATATTTGGAAAATAACGATCACTGATAACTTGAAACCGTTCTGGGACTGAGTGTGTGTGTGTGTGTGTGTGTGTGTGTGTGTGTGTACCTACCTTTCATTTTTGATGTGTAGTTCTCCCGAGGAGGATTTCCCAGCCTCCCTCCATAACTGACACATGTCCTGCAGAGAGAGAAACTTGGGTTAGAGAAAGTTTAGAAAGAAGAGACAATCTTCGTGGTGGCGGTGTTAACAGCTCAGTGAACCTTTTCAAGGTTATTTTCTGTCCACATAGAGTAAGGTCAAAGGTCAAAGGTCAGGATCATCCACTGGACACTGGAGAGTTTAGAGATTTACTCTTTTGCTTAAGAACATTTAGTTCAGATATTTGGCATGCCCCGTCAGAGAGACAGTCCTCTTCTTGTTGGTTCTTGTGGAGACAACATTTTCCTGGGAAGCCCTGGGGGATCGCGTGAGGTGTTCCCAGGTCAGATGAGACGATACCCCTGGCTATCGCTTTATTAGGGCACACCCACAATCCAGTACAGCTCAGCCACGTATTCTCCCTTTATATTGGGGTTTTATCGGTTTCACTCTGGAGCCCTCAACTTGTCTGAGCCCTGACACCGACTGAGGAAGCTCATTTCAGCTGCTTATATCCCATCTCACCTTCAGTCGCCACCAAAGCTCATGACCGAGGTTAGAGTTGGAACGAGACTGGCTTCTAAGCAACTTCTACAGCAACTTAACAACATTTTCAAAATCATATAGTCACAAAATGTGTTGGAAGAAATAGAAATAATTCCTCCCAAACACTTTGGAGTCACCAGAGCAGCAGATGTAGCAGCATGTGTGGAGCACAGACCGTGTCTCCTGTGTGGGCTGGATTATTATTATTTTTTATTTTTTTGCGGGAGGTCACGGTTGCAGACCAGACTCGTCTCTTGAAGCCAAAACTGAGAACCAAGTGGGTCAATTTATGAGTTTTGGGTTGGAGGCTGTAACACCTGAGTGAGCCCATTAACAGAGAGTTGTAAACTCAGATCTATCAGCATTTACACCTGTGATTGTTGTTGTTTCAGCCTTGATACACCTTTTTAAACTTACTGGATCAATCGGACTTTCTTGGATCATATTACAGCCCCTTGTGTTTTTCTTATACAGAGCTATTTTTTTAATCTTTACAATCCTCAACACTGCCGCTGTTGGATTAAAGGGCAGTCCACTAATTTACACATGAAGATCAGTGTACCACTATTCAGCCTGAGAAAACAGTTGTATATCACAAACAAGGGATTTAGAGTGGTGAATGATTTTTAGGAGGGCCAGGCCCGACAAAGACTAACTGGGAGGATATATCACCCTTGTTTTGAAGTTGTCCATTGAAAAACTGATAACAAACTGTTAATTATCGATTTAAACACACTGTGGCAGATTTTTTTTTTGACCTTGACCCTTTGACTTTAATGTGACGGACCAAATCATTTTTTTTGCCTCACAGGGAGGACAGCAAAATTGTTTTCTCAAACCACTTTGGCGGTTTAGGAAAAATTAGGGCTGATCTAAAAATACATAACAAGGTTTTAATGTGACCTCACAAATATATATTTGTGACAAAGTATTCCCCTCAGATTATTTAATCTCACTGAATGACGAGGGAACCCAGTGTTCCTCCCGACGCCAGCAGCCCCGTTAGCAGCAGCTTTTGATGGTGCACGATGATAAATCACTGGAGTTTAAATAGTGGAGTAATACTTGACATATTTTCATTATTATTCATAAATATCTTTAAGGAACAGCAGGATTTAGACTGTTAAAACCGATGTGTGTGTGTCTGTGTGGGCTCATTTTACTGTATCCATGGGCTCCAAATCTGGGATACTTGTGGGGTCTGAGAGGTCATGTGGACCAAAATGCCGGACCACAAGTTTAATGGCTGCTTGAGGTTAAGACCTTGGTTTCAGGTTAGAATTAGGTTTAGGTTCGGGTCAGGGTCAGGAGCTAAGGAATGCATGATGTCAATGACAGGTCCCCACCCAGATAGGTGTGTACAGGATGAGACGGCAGTACATAGACAGAGTGTTGACTTTCTGTAGTCTGGAATGAACATGAGAGTGAGGTCATGTATTCATGTATGTGAGCGAGAGAGAGACCAAAAAGAGAGAAATAAAACCCATTTACAGGAATAACTGGACTAACTGATTTAGTAAGTGAATGAGAGTTAAGAGGAAAAGAAGATGATAACACGTGAGCACGTGTTGGAAAGTGAAAGAGACGGAGAGAATAAATGTCCAGCCACACATGATGGGACAGATGACAGGGGGTATGAATGAGTCTTCAGTTGTTCGTTAATGACCCCTAGTTTCCGCGGGGTTGCAAACAGAAAAAATCACTCTGGGGACCATCACCACACAGCAGATTATTCCATTTGGCAAAGGCATGACTGCCAGAGGCGAGTGGGCCTCTGTTCGAGGGAGATGACGATAAGTGGCTTTGCCTGGTCTAAGAGTCGTGCTTTTCACCACAGTTCTCCCAACAATTTTTTTTTTCTGGCAATTCAGAATCTGTCTCTCAACTTTGTTCTCTCTCTCTCTCTCTGTGGTAATGAAATTGTTCTGCGCTCCCACACAACAACCATTTTTCATCACTTTTAATCCAAGTATTTGTTCGATCCTGCTGCTGTAAAAGTGTTGGCGGCTGCGGCCCAGTTTACACAGTGTTTCCACTCCACACACAAATCACTGCATTGAGTTTTTTCATCAGCCAGCCTGTCCATAGGATTATCACATGCTTTTATTTTCATTATTTACAGTCCAGCGTGGTGGAGGATGTTTCCTTTTTAATGAATAACATGTGTAAAGTGTTACTGAGCAATTATTTGATCAAAATGAAAATGGAAATAGTGGTCCATCCACACTTAAAGACAGCTAAGAGTAACAACAAATAGCTGATGACTCTCATTACTCCCCTTCTAAACATCTCTGCTTTACACTGGATAAAGAGAAACTAATCTAGAGTTTGAATGAGTTTATAAAAGTGAAATGAGCTCGTGTCCTGGTTGAGGCTCTGGAGTTGTTTGCAGCAGGAAAATAAAAACACTGACCTGTTAATCACTTAATCATGTCGTAAGTTAGCAAATGGTCTCAGTGTTTTTTTTGTTTGTTTTTTTTTTCATCATTCATCATAGTGTTGACGATTGGCGTGTGACTGCTTAGTTGTAAGTCAGCCGCTCAGACCCTCAGTCTCTCGCAACAATATGGGCAGATTGTGAGTCCAGACTATTTGACTGCAGCAGAAACACACTGCAAATGAAATTAAATATGTTCTGTGCTCGATTTGTAAACATAAACAGAAAATATGGTTTGTTGGCTTAATGTTAGTTCCAAAAACAAAAGAATTCATTTTGACTGGGATCTGGTTTAGACAATAATAAACAAATCTATGACTGTGCTTTCTTTTAAAAGTTTAAGTATCATGTCAGTCTGATGCATCATCAAGTGACGCCCCTCGCTTCTGAGCAGGAAGTGCTGTCGCTATAACAAACACCAAACTCGCTTGTAACTCTTGATATTTCCTCACGTTTCCAGGCTGGATATCAGAGATGAACGCTGGTTTTTTAATTTAAACTGACTCCACAGTTCAGCATTACTTCGGAACTTGCTGATTATCACTCACTTAGAGGGAGATCGCACTCTAAGTTAAGAGCAGCAGCAGGTGTTCATGGAGTTAGTAGTGGGGATGAACCATCACAGTGATTCTGAAACGATATTTTAAGGTGAAATAGTTATATAATCTTGTGCTTAAATGCTAAACCCAGTTCGATAACACGCCTGGGTAAAGTCCTCAAACATGCGTAAACCACTGTCTCACACCTCCCCGATCTCTCTGCAGTACCTGCAGGCTGTGTCTGTGGTTGCGGTTGAGCTCCAGCAGACTCTCTGGAGGCTCAGTGGACGGGGACAGCGAGAAGGTTTTTTCATGTTGGACCGGCCCTGACACAATCTCCACTGGATACAATATGTTCCCATACAGCTCCTCCACCTGCAGACACCAGACAGGAAACACAAGAATTAATTATTTCTTTTGTTTGCAGTCTAGTGAAATCAAATTTCACCCATCTTTTTTTTCCAAACTGATGTGCTTTTGTTATAGATGAGACACAGCACATTCAGAGTTTTGTGTGCTGTCTTCAGTTTGGAAGTATTCGCCCATTATCACCAACCCAAAACCCAAAGACATGAATCTAAAATCATTTCTTTTTACCTGTTGACTTGAAACTCTAATCGTCAGATGTATCTCTCTCCAGCCTGGATCTCTGCGAAAGCAAAAATATGATAGTTTTAGCCTCTAATTTCTTTTTTAGGTTCTATATATATTGGCATATTATTGTATCATTACATGATCCATGTGAAAGATCAAATGTTTCAGCTTACAGAAAGAAAATAGTACCTTTTTCCAGATCATGAGAAAGCCTGGAAACAGAGAAAATACATCATCACAATTAAAACAAATCAAACCATGTTCGGTATATTTTGAACTGACCTCCCTCTCTCCCTCTCTCCCTCTCTCCTCACCAGTCTGGAGTTTCTCTTGTCTCTGCTGTGACGATAGGAAGTCCATCTCCGCCTCACAGACCCTCCAGGTACCCCTCAATAGTCACAGTCACATCAACAGCATGTGAACTTTTCCAACATTTGGAAGCAGAACTGCATCTTTATGGTAAATTACTGAAGTACAAATCTGACTTTGATTTAGTATTTCTACTTCTGCCCACCGGCATTTCAGAGATACATATTACACCTTTACTCCACTACATTTATTTGACAGCTGTGGTCACTTATTATTTATAAGATAAGATTACAATCTGCATTGTTAAAAGACTAAAAATCAACTTTTTACTGATCCCTTTACAAAACACATTTGGCTCCTTGTCAGTCAGATGTCTGTGAGTTGTTGGTAGTTTCACCAAGGAGACATTTTCAATTTAAACTTCTCAGTGTTTCATTTAAATAACTTATAAATTTACATTTTCCCAATTTTCAACAAAACAGCAAAGATTAGAGAAAAGTGCAAAAGTTTTGTATCCAAACTTTAAAAAAAAAAACTTTCTACTTCAATAGTCAATACCATGACCCTCAGATTCATCCTGTGACCCTTGGAGGGAAAACCACAGTTTGGGAACCACTGGACCACACTAACTATAATATAAAGTGGCCATTTTCTGCAGAATGAAAGCATTTTACTTTTTGATACTCTAGTACATTTTGCTGATGATACTTTTTTACCTCGAGTAGGGATTAAAGACGGGCTTTACTTGTAATAGAGTATTTTACATGATGATACTGGCACTAATACCAAGTTCTTCCACCACCTGCATGGAAGTGGTAATTATAGCAGGATAGCTCATATGCTTGATTTACAGACATGATTGTTATTGTTCACCCTCAAAACTCAGCTGTTGTATATTTGCAAATTAGCTTCTGAAAATAAATTTACCTCATTAGGAAATCCCTGTTGAGTGAGTGACAGTTGCAGTTAAACAACCTGAGCAGCAGTTGCAGAAACTTGTACCCCTGCTGGTGCACGATTGAGTCCTGCAGCGCCTGAAAACCCGGGTCGACCCGTTCGGTTGCAGAGACCAGACGCCCCTCCCCCTCTGTTGGGAGACAGGTGCATCCTGGGAGATTTACTCCTGTCATGGCTTTGAGCGGAGAGAGTTACGAGCAGAGTGACCTGCCTGAAAACAGAGATTACACAGAGGAGAAATTCTCCACTTATTATCTAATAGCTGAGGAACAAAAGAGTGTTTTTACCTCAGGATTGAATTGAGAATTTTTTTTCTGGATTTACTTGGTTGTTTAAACCTCCAACCATGAATTGGTTTTAATGGTAATAAAGTATGGTTAGGATGACAATTATTACTTTGTTGAGTGTTAGGGGAACCACCAGGCCACAGTTAAAAGAAACTGCTGACTGTTTATTGACCTGTACGCCCATCCATACCTCCTCCTCCCTCTGCAAACTTTGTGGCTCTATAATAACATCAGTCAATTCGTTCGTTTAAAGTTAGCTCCTAGCATCTACAGCATATTTTAGCCTACAACTGCTTGTTTTCGTCAATGAAATTAGCCAAATACTAACTTGACGTGAGTGGGACAGCGTGATCGCTGGTTAGCTTTAGAGCCCATAGTAGAATTCAATGTGCTATTGTCCTGTAATTCCCTCAAGCCTGGTTGCAGAGGCCGCTGTTGTTCAGCAAAAGTTACATACTGTTGCTTTAATTAGGTCAGTATTAACACCAGTACCAATCCATTGTTTCACAGCTTAATTACAATCTCACAAATACACAAACATACGGTGAGAATCAAACTGTTTTTGGATCAGTACAGTGACTCTAAGATGTAATGAAATAGGATTTCATGTTTCATAGTGTTTTATCATCCATATTCCTCACAGAATGTTGCTCATATTTAGAAGACGTCCTCTGTAATTACGGACTCGGCTATAAAACTGTTTTCATGGTGTGTGATATTCCTCGTCCCTGTCTGAGTGTGTGTGGCGAGTTTATGTCATGTTTACGGCCGCGTCGTGTCATAATGAAGAGTAATGGGAGACCCTCAGGAATGAATAGATAGAGTGTGTGTGTGTTTAAGATGGAGAAACCTGTCTGTATCTGTGTGTAGAGTGTGTGTCCTTCCTCTCAAACACACAGGAAGTACATTCCTTTTTTTTTAAACATGACATTTTGTTCTCTCTCTCTCTCTCTGGTGGGACTGACAGTTTGATGTCTGTGAGTTCGTTGATTCACAAATAACACCCTAAAGTCTGCGGTGGTGCGTTCACTGTCTGCCCATCAATGAGGAACAGGCTTGTCTGAGGGTGACGGGATTTCCCTCCACACGACACAAGACAGTTTAGGTTGACGTGATTTAAATCTTAAAGGACAATGGCAGATTTTATTTTTTCTCATTTTATTGTTTTGCAAAATGAAAAACAACTTCCACACAGTCACGATCTATTACAGTCGAATCTCTTCAAAGATTCATTTTCTGCCTCCTGTCAGTCATGCTGACTGTTATGGGATTAAATGGAGATCTCCGCTGGGAAATAATTCCTCTGCCTGACGAGTTTTTGTTTTGTTGGTTTAGACAGCAGTAGTTGGGTTTGGCACTGGAAAGGTTTGGACTTGCACAAATTAAAATACTTATTGCGTGAATTGTTTAGCTTGTGACTCTACACAGTCCAAAAAGGCATAAAACTAACTCTTTGAAACTCAAACATCACCCAGGATAAAATCCCCCAAAATAATACATTTAATTAATTTTAATTTATTTAATTATTCTACTTGTAGTATTGGTACTTTTACCACTGGCTGAATTAATTTATCATCCACTGTTCCACCTCTTTAAAGGCTTAAGAAACTGTTGAGTTTTAACATTTGTTATTTGAATCCTTATCCTTAAATCCTTGGATGTGTGTGACAACAGGAAGTTCTTTACCTGGAGAGTTTACATGAAGAATTTACTTGAGTGGCTGTGGTAGGAGGAATACTATGCCAGCTTTTTTTATAGAGAGACACTGTATATATGTAAAAACATGACGAGTGTGTATTTCTTATTATAGTCTGATAAACAAATGCTGAGTACGAGTTTTAACCTCAGGGGATCAGCTCGGTCGTGTTTAGCCGAGATCATTTGGTCCTGGCCGAACGCCACGTCGAAAATTATTACCAGACGTGTGACTAAGAAAGCTACAGTTAAACAAGTGGTTAGCTGTTGCAGCATTAGCAACGTTAGCAGTGGATGGCACCGCTCCCTGCATCACCCCCTGCTGGGCTGCACGATGCTGATGCCTTACAAAGTCTGTGCCTGTGTTAGTGTTGGTTTTGGGTGCATTTAATAGTGTGGGACAGACGGAAATCTGCCTGAAATAGAGTGGATAGAAGTCTGATAACAGCAGTCCATGAAGTTGTAGTTTATTCTGCGTTTTGTCGGCCATTTTACCCATTTAACAGCATCATTTCTCACATGTTCCTTGTGTCATTTCGCTGTGCATTTCTAAAACAAGAATATGAGCAAACACTGTTTGTTTCTCAAACTGGCTGGACATCAGAGGGGCCCTGTGATATCGGCTGTCAAAGCTGAAGATATTCAAAATTCGCCCTGGTAGTATTTTTTTGTCAAATGAAAAGATAAAAAAAGTGCAGTGGTGATTTAGGATGTTAGGACATGTCTGTGGAGGAGAGGATCATTGTCGTCCTCTCTGGGGTCTCTCTTTGTCCTCAAGGGTTTCAGGTACAAATAAAAACAAAGTGCTGCTTGTGTCACGTAAATTGTGGGAGAAAGAGCAGGTTTCTTAATCATAGAGTTTGCTAATGAACAAGCTACTTGTCAGCCCAGCCCACTGTGATCAACCACTTATTGAAACACAGACAGTGACGCACTCCACCAGCCGACTGAGACGACATATCTGAGATTTCCCCAGAGGCTCTTTTCCTCTCTTTTAGTAACAAACCAGTATTGATTTTAAGGATGATGGCATGCCTTGGCCAAGTGGTGCATCATGAACATGATTATCTAAATCAAATTAAAACCATGTGAATCAAGTAAAATTTGTGTAAGCCAGTTATCAGCCAGTTAGCAGAGCTGTGGGACGTCCTGAGTAGGAGATGATGACTTAAATACAAAGGCTGATTTAATTCAAAGTAAATGAGTGGTTCAGTGTTATTTGCGTTCTCATTGGCTGTAACAGCGTGTCGCTCACCGTCGTCGTCCATTCAGAGAGCTGAACCCGGTGAAGGAGCGGCTCCTGTGGACCAAACTTCCATCTGAGGGGGAGTCGAATCGCAGCTTCACCGACATCCTGAGGAGACAGAGACAGACGTTAAACAGACCCAGCTCCTTTTTCCAATTCAGTCAAATTCAGTACGATCGAGCTGATCTGATGACCAGAAATTCAGTCACATAAATTCTGCCACCAGTTCCTGCAACCTGGTCTCCTGGAAATTACACCTGTGTGATGTAACTTAATTGGGAAAAATCTTAGTCGTAAATGTTTGTAAATGTTAGGAGACAGGGTCCCTGTTCAGGCTGTTCACTCTTTATTTTGATATTTGTTGTTGATGAGAGCTGCTGCTGAAGCCAAGAGCGTAAAACTTAAATACTCTGTCGTGTGTTGTTGTTGTTTTATTTCTAACGTCATCGACTTTATTGTCCTGTTTCACCTTGTTGTTCGTGTTCACTTCTGCTCATCACACACATGCAAACACTTATATCAACAAGACCACCCTTACTCTCAGACAGTCCAAAAACAGGAAACAGAGCACCAGCTTCTCTGGGAAACATTTTAAAAAAAGAAAACAGGAACATCTTGAAACAGACACACAAATATGTGCACACACTGGTATACAGATGGGGGGCAGTTATATATTTGGAGTTATGAGTTTGGAGTTTGTGTGTAGCTCAAAGTTTTAATCTGAGGGTTGAAGGTGCTGTGCAGGTGTGGACTTTATCTTCACGATGATTTCAACATCTACCACGTTTTTTTACGACCGTCAGTGTCCGAGATGATACAGGTTTCTTTGGTTAACTGCCTCAAAAAGCTGCTAGATTTTAAAACAAAAGAGTTTTAGACAGCTACAAATGTTGGTGAAATAGATGTCTAGCTGTGGTTGAGTGAAATTTGATTCAGATTATTCTACAGGAAAGAAAAGCACAAAAGCATTTCCTCCATGACAACAAAAACAACCAAGTAAAAACGTCAGAGAAGAGGTGGTTTATACTGTAAATAAATCTGACCCTGTATAGTTTTCATACACAGGTAAACAAGCTCCAGCTCCACAGAAAAATACTGTGTGTTAGTGAGTGTGGCGCCCTCACACACACACACACGGGACACACACACGCAGTCTGGATGCCATCTGCTCAGAGACTTTCATGTGGTTCCTGTGAACACTGAGTTTGGTTGAAGCTAAAACAACATCAGTCTTCTTGTTGTCTTCATGGTCATCAGCTGATTTCTTTTAAATGAGTTCAGACTGATGTGACGAGGGGAAAAAAAAAAAGATTAATCACGGCCCAAACTTGTTCATTCAGCGTCTAATCGTTGCTGACTGTTGATGATGTGTTGCTAAACATCACAAATGTGCAGTTTTTGTGAACATCTTGGCCAGAATTTCCTCCGTTCTGTTTTGTGTCCTTTTCTTGTTTAATTTTTGGTGATTTTCTTCAGATCGTCAAGTTAAAAGCTGAGTCGGTGTGTATTCGTCGTGTGTATTTGTCGTCTTGCTAAAGGTCACCCCCCCCCCCCCCCCCCTCAGGATTTGATCCGCTGCTATGGCTGAAAAGATGCCGCCAGTATAAGTAGTTCAGAGTAACCCAGTTTGGAGTCCTGACCCAGAATGTAAAACACACTCTGGTCCTGATGCCAAAACCAACACTGTCGCCAGGCAACCACACATAACACATGAAGGGATGGAGAAACCAGGTCTGAACCAAAGTTAGCCAAGTAAGCACTTCTACTGCTCTACACACACACACACACACACACACACACACACACACTTGGTTTCTTACTTCACAGTAGGTCAAGTAGTTTTTGTTTTATGGCGATAAACATATTTATGTGTTGTTATTTCAAAATCTTTCTTCATGGCAAACCTGAAGATCAGAGAGTCTCATAACAAGAGCAACTGATTATGTTTAAATACCGTCTGTCGATTCATTCTGTTAATTGTCAGTAGTGGTGGAAAACAGAGTTTTGAGAAGATGAAGGACAGAGGATGAAGGACGTCGTATCGTACGCTTCCCTTTGAAGGAAATTTATGATCTGGGGAAATAAAATTGACTTTAATGGACGTCTGTATCAAAGCACAATACTGAGGTACTTGTACTTTATCTATATATTTCCATTTTATGCTGCTTGATATTTCTACTCTGCTACATTTCAGAGGGACATTTAGTGCTTTTTACCCCACTACATTTATCTGACAGATACAGCACTAGTTCCTTTACAAAATGACTTAAAAAGATATAGTTAACTTATAAAATACAATGCATTATTGAAGATTAAACCAAACCTCACCCTGTTTAGCTTGTGACTCTACAAAGTCCAAAAAGGCATAAAACTAACTCAAACATCACCCAGGATAAAATCCCCCAAAATAATACATTTAATTAATTTTAATTTATTTAATTATTCTACTTTGTGGTATTGGTACTTTACTCACTGGCTGAATTAATTTATCATCCACTGTTCCACCTCTTTAGGCTTAAACTGTTGAGTTTTAACATTTGTTATTTGAATCCTTATCCTTAAATCCTTGGATGTGTGTGACAACAGGAAGTTCTTTACCTGGAGAGTTTACATGAAGAATTTACTTGAGTGGCTGTGGTAGGAGGAATACTATTATGCTGCTTTTTTTATAGAGAGACACTGTATATGTAAAACATGGACAAGTGTGTATTTTATTATAGTCTGGATAAACAAATGTTGAGTGCACGAGTTTTAACCTCAGGGGATCAGCTCGGTAGTGTTTAGCCAGCATTTGTCCTGCCCGAACGCCACGTCGACCAGCTGTAACAAGTGATGTGAAGAATGTGATACACGTCAACTACCAAACAAGCATAAAGTCTATTTCTGCAGTCACAGATAACATCCATCTCCATCTGTCTGCTCCGTCACAGTCTCAACATGTCAGCACACAAAATCACCTGCAAGAAGCTTCAGCTGTTTCAATCCCTTCAAATATTTGTCTTGTTTTACCCTCAGCACATGAGAATAACGTCTTCATAGCAGCAACAAAAACCTCTGAAAGTTTGAGTTTGCAGAAAGAAACTGAAACTTCAGAACTTCAGAGTCATTGTGATGATTCACTGACTTGTAACAGGGAGAATGAAGCCTCTGTCTGTCTCTTTGTTGTTATTATCTCCCTGTAACAGAGTGATAGTCAGTGGCTTAAACTGCTGGAATCAGACCCAGAGAGTTCAGAGTAAAGCTGAACTGTAGATCAGTTAAAAAGTCATTAAAAACCAGCGTTCATCTCTGACATCCAACTGACGGAAATATCAAGAATTATACACACAGTTTGGTGTGTTTGTTACAGTGACAGCACTTCCTGCTCCAGAAGCTGGGGATCATGGGTAATATACACCACTCGGCTGTATTTCAGAGATGAATATACTTTGTTTTCTGTACATGAAAACTTCTCAACCACTCCGACTCAGAGAGAATTAATTACCACTCGTGGCTGCAGGGGGCGCTGCTGCTCAGCAAAAATTACATTTTGTTGCTTTAAATTCTAATTTTTGCGAGTTACACCTGCTTTACCCCCCCTCCCTTCTTCTTTACTATCACCCCCCCCCCCCCCCCCCCCCCCCCCAAAACAACAAAAAGTGTCCGATTTTTCTCGTAACTTTGTGTTTGTTCAGAGGAATTTGGGGGATTTCCTCTGAATCACCACCACATGTGGCCATGAAGCTGAGAGACTGACTGACGGAGAGGAGGAGGGAGGGGGGAACGTTGTGGTTGTTAGCGTGATAGTAAAGAATAAAAAAACACAAACAAAGCAGGAAAAATAATATTGATTGGATGTTGTGGATTGAGAAAAAGTAAAATTACAAGACGGAGAGTAATAACTGAACATCTGTGGGGGAAAAAAATCTGGGAAACATTCACACGAAATCCCCCCCTAACAATGTTTAAAATCCTGACACACCCTCTACTCCTGTAAATGAGCTGTTTTAAAAGGGGGGTCAGAGACACACGTACATGCACAGCTGAAGTTGTTGGATGTTGACGAATACAGAGGCCTCAGCTGTTTACACTGAGACAGAGACGGTAGGAAAAAGAGAAGTAGAGCAGAAACAGAGTGAGAAATAACATGTGGCTGCATGGAGGGAGAGAAAAAGGAATATGTGAGAGAGATGTCAGTGATAGAATCATTTATATTTTGAGCTCTCTTCTGAAACATGAGCGTCACCCTTTGATATTTCTCTCAAAATGATTTCACTGAAGAAACTCCAGCTGCTTGAATTATAAATCACAGTGATCAAAAAGTGTTTTGTTCCAGAGAATCACAAACATTTGTGAAGCGAGAGCGACATCAGGTTCAGGTTCCACGATGTGCCTCAGTGTTTCATGTGAAGGTTAAGTCCAAGTCTCAAGTCCATTCAGGAGAAGTTAAAGTCTGGTCTTTATACACAGATGGAAAGACAAGATCCAGACCTTTAAATTAAGGCATTTTAGTTTGTGTCACTATGACAAAGTCCCTTTAAATTCCTGTGCAATGAGGGACAGTTATGAAATGTTCAAGCTGTGAAGCTTTGTAAGGTCTGACTTTGATGGATTTGAAGGCAACGTGAGGCCACTTTGGTCCAGACTGAAATGTCCCGACTACTGTTTGATCGTTTGCTAAGAAACTAAAAGAAATCTGCAGCACAAACACAGCTCGATAATCTGCCGTTGTTATTCGTGCATGGCTATTAGGCTGAAAATGCAACAGCCATGTGCGAGGTGTCGTCACAGTTTTCACAAGAACTGTATATTGCCAGTGCACACGGTGATGGTAAGCGTGGTGTTTTCAGAAGATTACACTCTGGAGCCCAGTCTGGTGTAAGTCTGGTTAAACTCTGGTTGGACTCTGGTTTGTTTTTGGTGTGATTCATTTGGGCAGGTGTGAACACAGTAATCACCAAGACCAAGAGGAGATGGTCTTGGTCACGTCCTGAACAAACTCTGGAGAACTTGATCCAAGTACCAGGTGTACTCTGCAAGCTTGTATCCAGGTGGATCCCTTCGTCTGACGGCAGCAGATCTTCTTGCAGAGTGTGAAGCAGTAAAGTATTTTTATGACTTTTCCTGAGAGTGCATTCATTCATTCTGCTGGTATAGTTTTGTCTGGTGTGTCGCCCAGATAGTTACCACAGTTATGAGCAAATGCCAATTCTAACGTTGCTCCATGTTGAATAACTCAGCAATGTTTTTCTCACAGTAGGCATACTGTACACCGAACCAGTGTACAATTACTGTGTAATATGTAATCGCAACCAGCAGGAACAATGGCCAAACCAAGGCTGCAAGAATAAGATCCAGTGGCATTGGTGAGAATAAACCAGAAAAATCCTTTAACTTCTGGCCAGTAAAACAACGTCAGGCTCTGGGTTTTTGGTCTCGATTAAAACAAAGGAAACTTTCAGAGGTGATTCTGTGCAGTCAGCTGTTCCTGCAACCTCCACCTCATTTCTTTCCAGTCATCTTTCAAACTACTAATCCTTTTCCTCTTCTGTACTTCTTGTGCATGGGGAAGACTATTTGTATTCTTTGATATTTTGCTCATTTATTTTCTGATATTTTATAAGATCCTGCTGTTTTCATTCACCCCGGCGCTCTGCCAGCTGATTTCACAGATGATTAATTAGCTGCTGGTTGGCTGGAGGTGTGGAGGTCACTGGGTGCAGCCGGTGTAGCTTTTGGTGAGCTTCTCATTTCACCGTGATTGAAAACGACCGTGAACAAGATGTGGAAAAAGTAAATAAGAAAGTAAACGCACTAATTACAGGTTTTTACTGATGTACAGAACAGAATAATAAATAATATCTGGAATGTGATTCGAATGTGAAACGAGGAGGGGGAGGCACATTCCTCGAGTGATGAAGAATCCAGGGGGGGTGAAGTGTGTGTGTGTGTGTGTGTGTGTGTGTGTGTGTGTGTGTGTGTGTGTGTGTGTGTGTGTGTGTTCACAGTGTTTTGAGGGGTGTCTGGAGGAAAGCTCGGGGTGAGATCTGGTCTTAAAAAATTAGCCTTGACCTGTAAGTGATCTACGGGGTCCCATGTGGTGAAGAGGTGGGAGGTTGGGACCTCTGAGTGTGAAAGAGTGTGTGTTTGTGTTTATTGTGTGTGTGTGTGTGTGTGAGAGTCTGGTCCGGCCACAAAGCTGTTAGCATGCAGCAGACCCTCATGAGGGGCCCGTAAATCATCTGCTGTGGCAAACACACACACACACGAGTACACACATTTGCACATAAGCAGACACACTTACATGTTTGCATTCACACACAGACGCACACACACAGTTCAAGCCTCCATGTTAAAACACAAACAGAAGGAACTGATTTTCCCTCCTCTCTCTCTCTCTCTCCTGTCTTTTTGTGGGTGTGGTGTGACAGCCTGTTTTACATGTGGGTTCTGCGGTCTCTCTGGTATTCGATCTCCTCCGGCTCGGCGTAATTAGCCTCATTTCTACTTCCACGTTCACACTGTTCAGACTCTGTAATGATCAGTTCCTTCCCTCGGTTGCAGCCGGGGCTTCGGCCATCAAACAAACAGGTTTGTACGTGATGGCGGACTCAAACCCTGGAAGCCTGGGAAATCCTGAAAAGTCAGGGGGCCTCGGTCACGCACGTTCAGTGATCTAAGTGAGAATGTTGCATTCACCAATTTTCTTTGCTGATCAATTACAGAGCATGTGGCATCAACAGGAGGAGGTGGAAGGAATAAGTACATGTACAGAGGTTATTTACAGAAAAATACACTTAAAAATATATCAAAAGTGAAAGTATTCATTATCCAAATTAGAATTTAATTACTGATTAATTAACATGCTAACTGAATTTTAATCAATATTACAGGTGGTCAGTGTGGAGCTAATTTTAACAGCTGTATATACTCCTATGTTATTGTTTTTTATGATTAGTCAGAACAAGTCAGGCTTCAAACATTTTCTTAAATCAGAGAACAGAGAGCAGTAAAATACAAAATGAAATTCATCTTCAACAACCCCAAGATCACAAAAACACATAAACGTTGTTCTTCTGGTGCCTGCTTTTATATCTGCCCACCTCAGCTGCCACTGGTAATGTACCAGTTCTTAACTGAGCGCACAAAGATCTTTGAGTTCTCTTTAAATTACTTTTCTTATATTGTTTTGTAAAGTAATCGTCTTTATAATTTCTAAGCTTTGGCTTCATATAAATCATATAAATGTCTTGTTTCCTGTCTTGTGTATAAACTTTTAATAGTTTTTGTTTGACTGTATTTAAATTACACTGTAGATTTTTCATGAAGATGAAATTAAAATCAGCAAATATAAATATAGATGTAGTTTACAGTGATTTTGGGTTTTGGATAAAGGAAGAAGCTTTTTAATATGTCATGATGACATGTTTTTACTGTTTACAGATTAATGGATAATAATGCAGCCTACTTTAGTCTTAAACAGTTGGTTGTCTTTATAAGCTTGTGACATGGGTTTGTTCTCAATTTAAGATCTTGATCTGAGAAGTAACAAGTAACTCCAGCTGTCGGTTTCATCTTCATAAACATTTTTAAGAAAGATCTGTAATAATTTATCCAACATGCTAATCTGATAATCACAGGGAGGAGCGATAGTTTAGTTTTAACCACAATAAAATGCTCTTTTACAACATTGGTGTGGTGAAACAGAGCTATCATATTCTCCAAGTAATTAATAAAAGGTTGCCATATTGTATTGAAAAAAAAATCTAACTCTTTAGTAAGTAAGTTATCTGCAATGAGGCGATCTTCACTGTAAAACAGTCAGGGTTTGAAAAGCAGCCAGATAAATCTAGTGAAGTAGAAGTATAAAGTAGCAGAAAATGGAAATACTCAAAGTACCTCAAAATTCCACAGTACTGGAGTAAATGTACTTCTTGTTCCCCTCTTTGTAGCCCTCCTCTCATCCCTCCTGCAGCTCTCTGTTTTTTGTCGTCTTGTGTTCTTCCCATCTGCCCTATTTTTTCAATGCCCCCATCTTTCTCCTCCAGCTCTCTCTGGCTCAGGGAGCATCTGTGATCTCTAGGAGACAGCTTTAAATTACTCTAAACGCTCCTCTGGGACTTTGTCCAATTTCCAAGTAAACACGATCCACAGAGCATCTTTTATCGAATTAAGACCAACAAATGAACAAATCTATCTCAGCTCAGAGTCGTGCCAGTGAAGTTATTCGCCATAAATCATTGGATCAAAGAGACAGGAGAAGGAAGAGAAGTGTGTGTGAGAGAGATGGAGGGAGTTTTTAATTATCTTCATTTAAATTAATACAGAATGGGTTCTTCTTAAATGTTGTTTTTGTCCAGTTTTTGATCATCGCTGACACCATGTCGTGGCTCAGTGCCAGCTCAAACATGATTGGCTCATTGTGGAGAGGTCAGAGGTCACGGATGACTCATATCCTCCAGGGTGAAGAAATATGTGCTGTTCTGGATAGACACACACACACAGAAAGCTTTCACGCACAGTGTTTGCTCATATTGTTCCTAAAATAGAAGCTACAGTCGTTCAGTTTATTTTCTGATCAGTGGTTTTTATTTGTCCATTTGAGGTTTAGAAAGTTTTTGTCAGTGGTGGAAAGTAACTAAATACTTTTACTCAAGCACAGTTTTGAGAAACTTGTACTCTTCTTGAGTATTTCCATTTTTACATGTACTTAGCTTTAGTTACTCAGATGCCTTCCTGATGGTACTGATGACTGATAATAATCTAAACATCCACGTGGCCTAAAACCATTACACATGTTATTATTCTGAGATGGGACCTTATGCATCATGAGCGCTTTGACTTTCAGTACTTAAAGTAAAGTTTGTGCTTTTAGTTTTGAATGCAGGACTTTAACTTCTAGTTTTACTTGAGTAAAACATCTGAGTACTTCTTTCACTACTGCCTAAAACAAAGTGAAGTGTTTTCAGCTCTTCCACCCCCACAGAGTCAGAACTGCAGCAAGGGCTGGCGTCCAACAATTTTCGTAACTTTCCGACACCGACAATCTGACAAACACACCTGCTTTTTGCAGTGATTGGCCAAGTGTGTGAAGGTGAGAAATTACAGAGTACAGCTTCTTCATGCGTCACCATGAATGCCTCTAACGTCAGACTGTCTGTTCATCTATGTAGCTTTTCACTCAGCCTGTGTTTGTGGCCATTTCAATCTGGTATAAACACTTTAGCCGTCTTTCTTTATCACTTCTTTTTTTAGTGTTGTTCCTCAGTTTGATTGGCCCCCGAAATGAGACCTGTGTGGGATCATGATCAAATCACTTCACAACAGATTTCATCCTCTGGAAATAATGTTTATCTATAAATAATTTCTATCAGCCAATATAGTTTGAAGCAAATGTAACAGGGCTCAAATGATTTTTATG